>LPNX011197999.1:0-17847 GCA_001517045.1 Pseudotsuga menziesii
ATAAAACTGAAAAATGATACATTGGGTTCGTCCCATGGTATTCATAAATTATAAATTTATGAATACCATTTGAGAGAGAGGTGTCATCATGTCAGAAGTCAGGAGACATTTGCTCAGCCAATTGGTGAGGCACCTGAATATGATATATTAGGTTTTGATGAACATATATGTGGATGTAGAACTCACATTTATAAATGAAAAGTTGAGGGATCTTATTTAGCATTCCATTGTTGGATGTTAGACATAGGATTATACATGAAAAGTTGAGGGATCTCATTTAGCATTCCATTGTTCAATGATAGAAATAGGATTTGTAACATTGACATGTCGTTTATCACTGTAACATCCACTTTTGGATGTTGGACTCATAAAGCACATGTCAATGACCTCAAAATTGAAATTGGAAGATCAATTTTGTTTGACATAGGCATTGCTTTATGTCAACAAATGAAGTTATGTTCCATGTATAAAATGGTAAAATAAATATTTTTTCAATTTTATTGGTTTTGTTCATAACCATATGTTTTGTTCATTGTTTTTTATATAGCTACAAATGGATCCTGCCATCTGGAGTTTGTTTCCAATGGAGATATTGGAACCAATTTTGTTGTGGGTTCCTTTTTCGACATTGATACGGTTGGGATCAACTTCCAAACATTTCTAGGCAATTTTGTGGCAACGAGCATTTAGAACTTCTTGGCTGAACAATCACATAACTGAAGTCGGTTTTTTTGTTGAAGTCTGGCACCCATACGAGATTGAAATACTATATAAGTTTATAAATTCTGTAGGCCATACGTCTTTTTTGCATATTACCAATCCAGAAAAAAATTATTCAGTTGAATGCACAGCTGGTGCAAACATTTTGCTATCAGATTTTTGTTCATTGCCAGGTCACAAGAGCTACTCTATTATTAACCCATTCGAAGGATGGTTTTTATATATAGGCGTGATTGAAATTCGAGTTCTTGGATTCTTCACACTCATAAGCAACATCGGTGATCACAAACAGGGATGGATAGTTGTTCGTCATGAAGAGAACGAACATGGTTCAAAATTTTTGGTGTCTAGCAATTTGAATAGAGGTTGTAGAGAAATTGATGCAACTAGCTTCATTCCAACACCTCCTAAAGATGCAGTTTTTTTAATGGAAATATATATTGGATACATATGAGAATCATTTAAGAGGAAGATGCTCTATATTCCTATACTATGTGGTCACTTGACATTGGATTGAACAAATGGTCTAATCATGCAATTCATACAGGATGCATCAAACGGTCCATGTGTTTGACTGTACATCAAAACCAACTATTATGTCTTGTGAACGATGGTAGGACAACTATATGGTCCATAACTGAAATGATAGATCTGACTATTGGTGCATCTGCAGTTGAAGAGGTGCACGGGTTTTAGATATTTGGAAGAGATTTGAGATGGACCCTTTTAGAAGTTATGAAATTCCATATAAATACACGTTGTCCAAGGTACCTTCCATTTCGGGCTATGGGGAGTTTTATTCTGATGTGTAGGTATGGGAAAACCCCGTACATATATTATGACCTCAACACTTGCAGGGTTACTTGTGTAGGACCCGATGAAGGATCATTGCTCCGAAGTCATCGATTGCCTATGCCAGTAGACATCCAATGTACCAACATTGTAATGTCTAGAAATTTTTTCCCTCTGACTCCAAGCATGAAAGCATTTGACAATTCACTCCCTTTTCCTACAAATTATGATCAGTCGTTGGAGCATTACGACATGTAAACAAATATGCAAAAAAACGTTTTTTTGCATCTTTTGTGAATTTTGATCATCTTTTTATATTATCTACATCCATGTAATCATTAGATATATATCTAAAATATATATATTGCACCAATAAATATCCATTGTGGATGTTATGTTTTCTTGTAGTGTATGTATTCTTTTGCGATCATCTTTACATTTCGTCATTTTATTTTGTACTTCAATTGTACAAGTAACATGCAAAAAAGTGTTTTCCTTGGTCTAGCACTTTTAAATTATACTTATGCCTGCAAAACAAACCTGTGATTTATGAGTATTTGGAACTAAAGGCATATTTACATCAATCCATTTGCTAACTGATTCTCTTATTTTGTGTTATAGAAATGGACATGGTCCCTGCGATTTGGAAATCTCTGCCAATAGACATACTTGAAATGATCTTTCTTTGGTTGCCTTTATCTATGATTATCCATTTGAAAATGGTTTGCCGCAAGGTTGGAATCGTATTGTGTCTAAAAACAATTTCATCTCACAGTGGAAACACAATCAAACAAAAGAATATGGAGTTTTGGTTGGTTTTGGCTCTTCTGGTAGACATCGGTTCATTGGCCATTACATTAGCCAAATAGGAAAATGTTCATCTCTTTCTATGCAAGTCCTAAACAACGACTAAAAAATTGAATCCACATGTGGTTTAATTGTTGCAGTTTCATCCTCCAGTATCTTATATCGAAAAATAAACTACTACATCGCCAATCCATTCACAAAGACTTGTACATATGTAGGGTCTCTTGGACTTGGTGATTGGGGTTTCTTTACATTGTTGAAAAATTTTGAGCAACAAAAATACCATTGGGTAGCATTGAAACATATTTATGTTGACTTTCAAACAAAATATTTTATTTCCACCAGTATTCATATGCAGTGGAGACAAACATGTCCTATCGATGGCGATGTTTTGCGGCCCAAAAATCCCATATTGTATAATGAAACAATGTTATGGGTGGATAGTCATGTGGTTTCTAGAGATAATCATATATGTATATACAAGCTATGTTGGATAGATCGTGAGGATAACAAATGGGGGTTCTAGTTTATTCCACACTCGAATTCAACATTATCGATTAGCCTAGCATGTCATCGCAATGCGATTCTTTGTTTTATCAATGATGGGAGAACTACAGTGTGGTCTATAGAACCAACAAAACAACAAAATGATTCAACAAATTCTTCGATAAGAATTGGATGTTTAGAAGGTGGATTGCGATGGAGTATCACGTCTAATTTGACCTTGGGCATTAATGGCAAATGCAGTGGATATTTTCCTGTTGTAGCACTTGATAATTACTTGCTCATGTGCAAATACGACTGTCTTACTTTTGGTTTCTATGACTTCATCGATGCACATTCTAATTTTGTAAGCGAGGATAGAATGTTGGATTCTGCATTATCCAAACTTGAAAATCCAACACACCTAAGTGTTGTTGAGCTTGTAGACAACATATCCATCATTCTAAGTTGCCCAAACATGGATTCTATTGATGATGTGTTTTCAATCGAATAATATAAACATATATGGCATGTAACTTACATGTATGTTATGCAAGTTGACATGTTTGGATGTGTCTTAATCATACTTATTCAAAATATTTCTTCCCAACCTACTTTACCGGATTTTTGGCAGTGAGTGCTATGCAAATCGACATCTTCAACACTTCATTACCATGCTTATGGGATTTATCTCTTCTGATGTTTGCCAATTTACATTCTCTATGAAATAAAAATTATTCATACATGCCAATTTACATTCTCTATGAAATAAAAATTATTCATACATGCCAATTTTTATTTTCTTGGATACAACACTTCATTACAATATTATTTTATATCTTGGCGATCTTCGGCAATACAAATATTATAAGCTAATATTTGAATAAAGTTCAAAAGTCTTAGAAATATTACAAGATAATCTTTGAATAAAGTTGAAAACTTTTACGTTTGTGTTTCTTTTTTCTATACCTGTAACATGACTTTGTACACTAATATGGTTTGACATAAACTAATTTTTTTATGCTCGTGTAGATATGTCATCAGAGAAAAAAAATAATTCGAGCACTAAGAAGAACTTGATGGAAACATCGCATCACGCAAAAAATAAATCCTCGCGAAAACACTATAATAAAAAAAAGGAAGGCATTAATAGGAAACGTCATTTAGTATACCAAGAGAATAGTGAACAAATTGGCGAACAGATAAGAGAAAGACATGGTCCTTCCTTTGCAAATGTCATTGATTCTCAGGGGGAGCCCGCTAAATTCCAGAGCATATTTGATATAATGAGGAGATCAAATCGCCGAAGTCAATTTATATCATCAAATCCAACATATAGCAACAACTGTAACGAAAGGTTGAATGAATTTATTGAACCTTTCGTAGGTCATACCTCGGGCGAAACGTTTTCTAATCATGGCATCGAGGTATAAGGATTACATGGGATTGTCTATATTTAAAAATTTATTTATCTGTACAATATAGATATACTTACACACATGTTCAATGTTTAGATAACTACTCACAACAATTTTCCGAATCAATCATTTGATGGGCGCGAGGAAGCTATGTATAAAAATCAACCAGAAACAGTACAAAATAATAACACCAATACAACTGAAAGAAGAAGTGGTATAAGAACAATTTCTCTTGGAACAACAAAGGACACGATTTCCAAGTCTGCTATGAATGACTCACACAGCCACGCAAACAAGGCATTGTTAAGGAATGAAGATCAAGGGTTTCGAAATCAACTCAAAACCGGTTTGCAAATGTTCAGTCCGGCAAGAACTATTTCTATTGGAACAACCAAGGTATTGTTTCACCTATCCATGACAACATCCATGCATTTGACCTTGATCAAAATAAGGTAGTATTAGATACAATACTATTTCATATTCTTATTCAATAATTCAATGAAAAATCGTTTTGAAATTCCAGGATAGTAGCATCCATGGACATAATTGTCAAAACGACATAACATTGATCAATGTCATTCCGTCTTCTCATGACGATGACTCTCTACAAAATGTCGGTCAAAATCATGTTGTGTGCAGCCAACCGAAGAACATGGACCTCAATCGGGAAAACAATTCTGTAGCAATGAATGATCAAGCAATGAATCAAAACCAGATTATTCTCAGTAGACCAAGTGGAGATGCAAAAAGGACTATTTTTCTTGGAACATCGAAGGTCTTACTCAGCCTGTTCGTACACAACTTCCATATTTAGATCTTACTAGAAGATTTGACATAATATTTAACAACGACATTTTCACTTTTCAGGATAATAACGTCGAGGCTCGTCAAGGACACAACATTCAAACCCCAACTCATCTAAACAATATGATGGAAACCAACCTTGATTATAATTTTCATGATGAAATCAATTTGGGTCAGGTTTCAGGCGATGGTACTTGACGAAGGCAAGTCAGGAATCTACATCATCGCAACAATAGAGGAGAGAGATGTCGACATGTCTCGCCTCACTTTGCATTGAATGGTAACGTCCATGCTCAAGATCCAGGTTTAAATATACATACATCAAGAAACATGGTTGAACTTTTCCAACAAATGTCCTCTTTCCATCGAGCATTTCGTGTTGAAATTGATAAATTGTCAATTGTGCAAATGTGTAATGTTTGTCATGAATCATACCCTGGAATGAATGTTTTCAGACGAGATGAAGGACCTATTTGTGTGAGATGTAGGCAAGAGCGTGGTATCCATCATTTTTCTCGAGATAACAACATGAATCCTGGCAAACAACCTCTTGTTTTATCAATTTTGACATAGGTTGAAGAAATGTTAATAACACGAGTGAATCCAATACTATAGGTCACACATGCACGTGGAGGTCAATATAAATACAACGGCCATACAATTAGCTTCCCACAGGATATTGTTTCAATTGCTAAGACTCTTCCTCGTCGAATTGAAGACCTAGACATATTAATTGTCAGGAGAGAAGATCCAAGCACTATGATTGCATTGTTAGTAGGTCACGAGTAATGGATGCATTGCAATACAAAATATGGGTGGACAAATATTACCGAGATGTTGAAGTTGATCCAGAATCACTCATATGTCTCCCAGACAAGCCAACAGATGTCTCCTCTAAATTGCGTTATATCAACTCTGACATAGCTGACTCATAAGAGATTGATGTAGACATTGATACATTTGGAGCTCATCGACTCGAAACTCATCCTTCATCCTTTACAGCTAGAATGCCAAATGCACAAAGAGAGATAGAGGAGATATGCAACTTTGTTAACAAAGAATCTTCTTTGTCAGATTTAGGTATGGAATGGCCAGAGATTGGTTTGTCTCCAATAAATGAATATAACGCAGAAGGTTTGTTTGACATGGCATTTCCAACACTATTTCCCGCTGGCACTACTGATTGGTTGCAACCACGTTTGAAGGATGTTCGCTTACATGAGTATGGGTTGCACCTACTCAGATATTGTGATCAAAGGTTTGGAAAACATCCAAGGTTTCGGTATTTTGTATTGAACATGATAATGAGACATCAAAGCCAAGGAACAGCTGCTGTATTTGTGAAAAAAAACATTGAAGATGGCATACCTACCACAATTGAAGATTTACATAAGGAGCTCATTGAATTCCCTGACACCAAATTAGCTGAATGATTGATGCGTTTTGGTTCATGTATTTGAGGAACGAAGGCATACTGGAACATATGTCGCAGTGAGATTACTGACACATTAGAGAAAATTTGGGGTCTAAAATGGGCCTCCTAAGGAAAATAATAAAAAAAACCACATCACACTACAAATATGCCATGTCAGATTAAATCTAATGAAAATATAATGAAAGTCAACCTAAATCGTCTCATTAATGGTAGTTGACAACTATATTGAGTTAATGTAGAGTTAAGAGATATTGGTTAAAAATATTAATGAAATATTTAGATTCTTGTGCACACATAATAAATGATAGGAAACTTTTGAATTTTATATTATTATTTTTTTAAATGAGTTGACCACTACTTTTTATATATTTAATAAATGTAAAACTCAAATAAATTCATTTATAATGAAAAATATAATTATAATAGTATTAAAAAAATCGCTATTATTTTTTAATATAAATTTTATATTAATTCATATAAAAAATATTACATCACATAAAATACAAAAACAGTAAATTATGTATATTCATATTATTTTTTATATTAATATAAAAAAAAATTGTGGTTTAATGGGTCGGTAGGTAAGAGAGAAAAAAAGTAAAGTAAAATTTTATTATATTTTAGTAACATTAAAAATAGTTTTTTATTTTTTATTTTGTTAGTAATTAAATATTTTATTTATTTTTGGATGTAATAATTTAATATATTTATTTTTTAAATATTATTTAGTAATATTAAAAATACTAAATATCTTTTATTTAGTATTTCAAGATAAGTATATTTAAAATTAAATATTATTTAATTTTCTTTTTAAAAAATTGATTAATAAATGTTTTTAGTATTTTAAAATGCTTCCACTACAATTTTAATTAATGAGAAGGTTATGTTTTAGAGGAGTTGGAAGTAGTGATGAGATAAAATATTCTATATTTTTTAGTTAAAGTTTATTTATCTTATTTCGAGATGATCTTTTCAAGAACTTAACCAAGGTGAGGTTGATATGGAGTTAGCTATTGTCAAATAAAAATATGACACATAAGCATTATGTGTCCAACTCAACCATAATGGTTAACCAAAGATATTGAAATTCTATTGGTTTAAAAATTCAACTCAATCCAGCTCATCCATGGCACAATTTTTTATAAGACCCATTTTAGACCCCAAATTTTCTCTAATGTGATATCACAAATCAGTTGCCCAACTCTGTTTTTCACTTTGAGTGCAGCTGATACCAAGTGGCCAGACCTACATAAAGCTATGCCCAATTCTGCACCTGTATCTGCACAGAACTGGAATAGATGGAGAACCGATAATGTTATAAACTATCCACATATTGTTGTAAAGTATATGGATGAACGTTTCAGTATATTCCGTGATGAAATCATTGTAAAATACCTTCATGCTAAAGACTACTGGTACAGGTATGTCGTTTCCTTATTCTATTTTTCAATCTAGCATGTTAGATTATTACTTGAAATTTTGTTGCAAGATAATATTATTGAAACATGATGAGTCTCATAGGTATGAATGGAAACATAGGGGATCAACACATATCCATGGATTTCAGTGGTTAGAAGGTGCTCCGTACATGGAGCAACTGGATTGGACATACATGATAAGGGTTGATGCAGCAAGATGATACTTTGACAACTATGTAACAGCATGGAATCCTCGTGATTCTCACCACAGGAATATATCTATTCATCGACCTCTAGAGGAAGATCCTTGCTTATTGGATACCAGTGAAATATTCAATACAAATCCCCTTGACGACTATGAGCAACTAGCGAATCGAGTGCAACGACACACAAGATGCAGTGTTCATTCATGTTTACGTAAAAAAGGTTCATCCTACATGTGCCGATACAATGAACCATGGGAGCTTCAAGACCAGTCAAAAATATTTGTCAATGACAAAGGACACAAAAAATACGAACCTGCTCACAACGACGACAGGTTAAATGTCCATAACATTCCTCTTCTTTCAATATGTCATGCCAATGTTGATTGCCAGCCGGTTCTTTCACGTCATGCAGTTTTGAAATACATTGCAAAGTATGCTTCAAAATAAGAGAGAAGATCGGAAAGCTATCAAGACATGTTGACAAGAATCTCCAATGTTGTTGACTCTGACATTCCCTCTATAACTGCATATAAAAAGTTTCTTGCTGAAACAATTGTGGAAAGAGATATAGGAGCACAGGAAACCTATCATATGTTGTTAAAGCTTCCTCTTGTTTTTTCTAGCCGTAGCTTTGTTTCAGTTAATGTTGGCAGAAAAATATTCAAAAGAGTTTCTTCCAACTTGGATAACAAAAAATTCCCAACAGGGTTTGGGTTTCTAGAACACTACTAAAATAGACCTCCATTTTTGGAGCACTTATCTTTGATTGAAACTGCACGATCATGGTCTTTTAGTGGTCGACGTTAGAGAGAACCATGGAAGCCAAGAGATAAACCTGCGATAGTTTGTGTATGGCCACGGTTCTGTGAAGTTCCTAATAGCAATTCAGATTCCTTTGAGTCATTTTGCCTCAGTGAATTGCTTCTCTATAAACCGTTTAGAAACATTTAGATTGATATTGGAGTGAGCACATAAATTATTATTCATAACTGGAGGATCCTTAGATATCGAGCTTGGCATGTCAATAGGATACTTTTAGAACCAGATACCAATGAAGAAGATGATGATACACATGAGGATGAAGTGATTCATGAGAATGACATGGATGAGTGGGAGATCTTGTCATGTCTTGTTCCTCCCAACACTCTTCAAGTTTCAGAAATTGATACTCTTGGTCGCAGAGACTTTGACTTGATCCATGCATGGAATAGTACAACAGGTTGGAATAGAGACTTGGAGGACCCAACAGATTTCATAAAAAATGTACGCTCAAGAGGATCTATACCAGATGTCTCACATTCTAGGTCAGCTTCTCCATCCTCTTTTTCTGATAAGAAACGTCTTTGTTTTGAAACTATTATTCAACATTTCCATGAAGGACCTAATGCAGACCCGTTGAAGATGATAATTCAAGGAACTACAGGGATAGGAAAGTCTTACCTTATACATTGTCTTGGACATGAATTTTCAATGCATTCCATAAATGGAAAAATCCCTTTGTTATTTCTGGCACCTACAGGAGTAGTTGCGTTCAACATACGGGCCAAAACAATTCACTCAGCCCTTAGAATCCCTATTAAAGACTTCAAATATTTACAGGGACAGTCACTTTCTGTATTTCAAGAGGAAATGCAATATGTCACACACATTTTAATTGATGAAATGAGTTTCCTTGGGCCAAGGTTGTTCATACAAATTGATTCACGTCTTCGGGAGGCATTTCCTGAAAAAAGGTCAGTTCCTTTTGGTGGGAGATCAATGATTCTTGTTGGAGATCTTGGGCAGTTGCCTTCTGTCAAAGATAAACCATTCTACGTAGGAAACACATCTGACAGGGTGTTATGGAAATATTTCAGAAAGGTTGTTTCATTGGACACGATATTTCGTCAACAAGGCACAGATCCAAATCAAGTCAAATTTAAGAGGTTGCTAACCAACATTAGAAATGCAAACCCAACAGTGGATGATTGGAATCTTTTAATGTCACGAACAAATGAAAATATGGATGGTACTGAAAGTAATACTTTCACTTCAGAAATCCATTTGTTTCCTACGAACAGCTTGGTAAATGTACATAATCTATGCATGCTAAAGTCACTTGGAATTCCTATAGCACGATGTGTTGCTGAACATACAAAGAATAAAGATTTTTCTGATGCTGATGATGACCAGCTTCAACAAGAAGTGCTTTTATGTCCTGGTCAACGAGTGATGTTGACGTGTAACTTGTGGGTGGAAGCAGGGTTGGTAAATGGAGCACTTGGGACAGTTGAAAACATCTTTTTCTCTGATGGATCCAAACCACCACAACTGCCAATGTATGCTACGGTCTCATTTGATGATTACATTGGTTTACCATGGGACATCAGATATCCCAAAATTGTTCCAATAACACCTATTGCTAGAGGAAATCGCAAGCAAATCCCATTGCGTATGGCTTGGGCTCTTACCATACACAAATCATAAGGTTTGACTTTACAAAGGGCAACAATATGTTAACATACACTTTTTCAATATGTTCAATTACAGTTCAATTGACAAGCATTTGTTAAGCTCTATTGCGACATAAAAACATAGTGGCAGCCATTATTTTTTTTACTAATTTATTTGGATTTTTGTTCTTCATATTCTTTTCTATGTGTTGAAAGAGTAAAGATATAGTTAGTTATCTATTTTTTTTTCATAAGATCCTCACAACTAAATGTAATTTGTTTTAATTTGGTTTTATTGACTAAATGTGAATGTACTCATGAAATGTGCCAGAAAAACAGTATTGAATGATAGATTACGTGATGCCATGCCAATGATTTTGACATATATAACCATGACCATGCATGTTACCATTTTATGCAACTTACGTTTTTATTGTATTGTATGATTTAATTGTTTGATATCTTAGAGTTTTAGTGCTTATGCCACATTTCCTCCAATGTTGTTTATTGTATCATTTGGTTAACATTATGTTCGAATTCATAAAACCATATATGTTTTTATTTTCTAGATCGTTGCCTCAAATCCACATAAAAAATGGATGTAAAAAAAATCAAACATCGTCCAACAGTATGCATCAGACACCTGATAGATGAACGAAGGTTGAGGCGTCGATTTCAGATACATGTTCTACATCCTGGAAGAGGCAACCTTTCCAAACCACAAATTCAAAAGGAGATAGGGAAGAAATTTGGCATTACTGGTACACAACAAATATTTATTTATGGTTTTCGTACGTATGGACAAATATCTTTAGGTTTTGGGTTGGTATATGACAAGATTGAGGATGCAATAAAATATGAGCCTAACCACAGATTAGTGAAGAACGGAATTCATGATCTTGGCAAGAAAACCCAAAAAAATAATGAAAAAAAAGCAAAGAAAATTCGTGGTGTCATGCTAAGAAACAAAAAGTTGTTGAGCCACTGTCATCACCATCTACATAACAAAAATAGTGAGAGTCCCTTTTCTTTCTATTCGCATCATTGTATTTATTCATCCTATCGTTGCATACAGTTATCTAAATGTGTTGAAGATATTTTATGTTCGAATAATATTTTGAATTTTGATTTTGTAGTAGTTGGGTTCACTTTTATTTTGAATTTCTTTTTGCATTCTTAAATCGACGTAAGAAATATCTTGGATTCTAATGTTCATTGCTTCCTATGGTGTCTTTTGACATTGCTTCATGGTTATGTTATACTATGTCTTTGTTATGCAAAGAAATTAATTTTATAATTTATTATGTTTCGGTTGGTAATAACTATGTATTTTTAATGTTATTTATAAGTACTTTAAATAGCTGTGTGTTCGTTCAAAGAAATTTCTTTTATGATTTTTTATGTTTCTGTTGCAATATGGTAATGTTAGTTGCTGGATTTCTGTTACATGATGCCATTAATTAAAATGTTTTGTGGTAGTTGTGTTTATTTTTATTTTGAATTTCTTTTTTCATTCTGAAATTGAGGAAGGGTTGTCTTGGATTCTGATGTTCATTGGTGCTTATGGTGTCTTGTGACATTGGTTCATGGTTATGTTCTACTATGACTGTGTTATGCAAAGAAATTATTTTTATAATTTATTATGTTTCTATTGGTAATAACTATGTATTTTTTATGTTTTTGTTTAGTTAATTGCAAATGGATCCGAGCATTTGGAGTTTACTCCCACTCGAGTTTCTAGAGATGATTCTACTATGGGTGCCATTTTCAACATTGGTTCGTTTGCGATCAATCTCTAAACATTGTGAAGAGATATTGTCTAGGCCATCTTTTGTTAGCGCTTGGAAAAATAACAATATAACAGAAACTGGCCTTTTAATTTAACTATTGGGACAACATCAAAACCATTTTGCATATAAGTTTATCAATCATACAAGACATACAACCTTCTTGCATGTCCCTCATCTGGAATATAGATATACGACTGAATGTACAGTTGGTTCAATCATTTTTCTCTCAAATATTGTCCTGTACGAGGGCATAAGGATTATTACATTGCAAATCCATTCATAAAGCGTTTCTCAAATATAGGAATTATTGATATAGGATACTATGGTTTCTTTTCTCTAATAGGAAACACTGGTCAACAAAAACATGGATGGATACTTGTATGTCATAAGCGTACTGAACATGGTCCTAAATTTTATATCTGCAGCAATGTCCAAAGAGTTTGGAGAGAAACAATTGGTGCTGATGGTGAACCTACTGCTCCTAAAGATGTTTTTTATAAGGGAAAAATTTATTGGTTGCATGTGAAAATAATTTCTGAAGAAGGTGCCTCATATGTGTACAGAATGTACTCGCTGAACATTGAAATGAATATATGGGGTATGCATTCAGTTTACATAGGACGTAGGAAACGATCTATGTGTCTGACCTTACACTCCAACCGGTTGATATGTCTTGTGAATGATGGTTTTACAAGTATATGGTGCATAGATGAAATCCAAGATTTCAAACGTGGTCAACACTGCATTCAACAAACAGATAGTCACTTCGAGGACGGTAGAGGGTTAAGATGGACCCTTTTACAAGGTATGACAAGAAATATAAATATACATTGTTCATACTATCTACCATTTCGAGCAGTTGGAACTTCTATATTGATGTGCAAGAATGCTGAAATTCCATTCATATACTATGATTTGGAAACTTGTAGTGTTACTCATTTACCAATTGATGAAAGATCATCGCTTCCAAATCACGGTCTACCATTGCCAGCAAACAATAAATGCAGTAACATTATCATGTATAAGAATTTCTTTCCTTTAACTCCCAGCATGGTTTTCTTCAATGATTTTCTCCCATTCCCTTCGACATTGTTTCAGTCCCTGTAGGATTTTGGCATGTAATTCAATAGGTTTATGTGTCTTTGTAAATAAAACAATGTTTTCGTTTTTGCACTACGTGCAAATTTTGGTATGTTCTGGTTTCAAATAAAACATGGCTTCATTTCATGAAGCTTTTTATAAAGGATATGGAAATTTCGAGTAGCTATGTTTCAGTTTTTGCTTCAAATCAATATTTTTATTTCTTTTGATCTAAAAATAAATAGATTTATGTACTGTATAACATCAAAATTTATTGGCTATATCGATAATTTAATGGAAACTATGTTTTACATCTTTTAAATAGTACACTTATTATTACATATCTTTCCCTCATACACTAAAAGTATTTTATCAATTATGTTGATAGTTACACTAATATATGATCTCGTGTCCTTCTATATTAATAAAAATAATGCGGTTAAAATGTAAACATTCCAATTAAACCAATAATCTCCAATACATTCACACAGAGATTGCACTATCAACAAATGAATAAACAAGGCATTCAATCTGAACTTGGTATGGGAACACACATTGCACATTAAAGAACACTAACAGATTTGTGTACTGTATAACATCAAAATTTATTGGCTATATCGAGAATTTAATGGAAACTATATTTTACATCTTTTAAATAGTACAACTAATATTACATATCTTTCCCTCATACACTAAAAGTATTTTATCAATTCTGTTGATAGTTACATTAATATATGATCTCTTGTCCTTCTATATTAATAAAAATAATGCGGTTAAAATGTAAACATTCCAATTAAACCAATAATCTCCAATACAATCACATAGAGATTGCATTATCAACAAATGAATAAACAAGGAATTTGATCTAAACTTGGTATGGGAACAAACATTGCACATTAAAGAACACTTTTTTGCACTTGAAATAACAAAGATATTCCATATTTGATCCACAATTGACATTCATGCCTTGTTCAAATGAAAACAACATAACTAACGACCTTGTAATTAATGATGACTTTCTATACATCGCATGTCACAAGACACCATAAGCAGCAATGAACATCAGAATCTTAGATAGCCCTTCATCGATTTCAGAATGCAATAAGAAATTCAACAAAAAACTAAACCCAACAACTACAAAACAATTTAATTAATGGCATCATGTAACAAAAATCCAGTAACCATCATGGCCATACAGCAATGTCACAATTCAACTTGATGCTCACTCACTATGATGATCCACCATAGGAATTCATACATTAAACATATAATTCTCTTATGAAATTGCTTTTAATGCTGTAATACAATGAACCACATTAATTAACATAACCATAATACAATATATTCATACAGAAACAACACAATAATTTCACTACACCTAATCATTGTGAAACATTACAATGACTTACATATTGTCACACTACCACATTACTCAACATAGCCATAATGCAACATGGCAATTATGTCACATTGTGACGTTTATCACATGTTATGTTACATTGGCGACATTCATCAAGGGTCGTGTCACATTGTGATATTCGCCAAGGGTTATGTCAAATTGTAATAATGTCTAATATTTGACACGTTAATAATGTCTGTTTGGCATTCGATTTCAACTCGGTATGATAACAAACATTGCACATTAAAGAACACATTTTTTGCACTTGAAATAACAAAGATATTCCATAACTAACGATAAGGTAATTTATGATCACTTTCTCTACTAAGTTGACATAATGTCAAATGTTTTTCAACAATTGCATATATTAGTTGCTCAAATTACAATTTAAATAATCAATACAATCTTTCACTTCATCAAGTATCAGTAGAAATAATATATGTAATTGTTGCAATTAAATTCCTAGATTCCCTCATTTTAACAATCCATACATTCATTTACATCATTTTCATGGATGCATTGTTTACTATTGTATTGAAATTGTTACTTTTTGTATTCGTTTAAAATTTTTATTTTTTCATAAATATCACAAAACATAAAATATATGGAACTGAAACTGCTTAGAAAATAATTTAGTTTCACATTAAATAAACATCAATTAAACAACTGTTGCAGTATTACAGTCTATGAAAACATCTCACTACAAACATTGCAGATTATATAACAATTATTTCCACTTGAAATAACAAAGATATTCCATATTTTCTCCACAATTGACATTCACGCCTTGTTCAAATGAAAACAACATAATTAACGATCTTGTAATTTATGAAGACTTTCTATACACAGCATGCCACAAGACACCATAAGTAGCAATGAACATCAGAATCCAAGATAGCCCTTCATCAATTTCAGAATGCAATAAGAAATTCAAAATAAAACTAAAGCCAACTACTACAAAACAATTTAATTAATGGCATCATGTAACAAAAATCGAGTGACCATAATGCCCATACAACAATGACACAATTCAACTTGATGCTCACTCACTATGATGATCCACCATAGCACTTCATACATTAAACATATAATTATCTTATGAAATTACTTTTAATGTTGTAATGCAATGAACCACATTAATTAACATAACCATAATGCAATATATTCATACAGAAACAACCCAATCAAACATAACCCTTCGTTTATGTCAAAACAGAGTTAACACCTGAAAATTTCACTACACCTAATCATTGTGCAACATTACAATGAATTAAATATTGTCACACTACCACATTACTCAACATAGCCATAACACAACATGGAAATTATGTCGCGTTGTGCCGTTTATCACATGTATGTTACATTAATGACATTCATCAAGGGTTGTGTCACATTGTAATATTCGCCAAGGGTTATGTCACATTGTAATAATGTCTGCTTGGATGTTGAGAAAATTTCTTTAATAATTATCTTGATATATATATATATATATATATATATATATATATAGAGAGAGAGAGAGAGAGAGAGAGAGAGAGAGAGAGAGAGAGAGAGAGAGAGAGAGAGAGAGAGAGAGAGAGAGAGAGAGAGAGAGAGAGAGAGAGAGAGAGAGAGAGAGAGAGAGAGTTGTTTGACAAAAGAAATGATTGAAACCATCCACATTCGACATATTAATGTAGAATGTTATGTCGGATTGTGATATTTATCAAGGTTTACATTTCAGTATGACGTTAATAGTGTGTCTTTGGATGTTTAGAAAATTTCTCTAAGAATTTTATTCGTATATATATATGTAGAGAGAGAGAGAGAGAGAGAGAGAGAGAGAGAGAGACGTTTGACAAAAAAAAATGGTTTAAAGCATCCACTTTCTACATAGCAATGTAGAATGTATGTCGCATTGTAATGCTTTTAAAGGTTTACATTTCACTCCGACGTTATGAAGGGTTATATCACATTCCAACGTTAATCCATGGTTTATTACAGTGTTTGGTTGGTATATGTCAACACAACCATAGGGAAGACACATTAATAATGTGATAGTGGACGTTTAATAAGCGTTATGTCGCATTGTGACATTTAACACAGTTTATGTTACATATCATAATGTTATGTTGCATTATGATGTTTATCAAGGTTTACGTTTCACTTCGACGTTATCAAGGGTTATATCACATTATGACATTAAACCATGGTTTGTTACAGTGTTTGGTTGGTATATGTCAACACAACCAAAGATGTGACACATTAGTAATGCGAGAGTAGGCGTTTAATAAGCGTTTTGTCGCATTGTGACGTTTATCACAGTTCTGTTACAGTAGCGACATTAATCAAGGGCTTTGTCACATTGTGATATGTCTTACTAATTGTAATATTGTGACAAATTATTTAAATGATATCATGTAATTAATTGCAAAGGGATATTAAAATAAGTAATTTTGAGACACATTAATAATGTGATAGTGGATGTTTAATAAGCGTTATGTTGCATTGTGACATTTAACATAGTTTATGTTGCATATCATAATGTTATGTCGCATTATGATGTTTATCAAGGTTTACGTTTCACTGCGACATTATCAAGGGTTATATCACATTACGACATTAAACCATGGTTTGTTACAGTGTTTGGTTGGTGTATGTAAACACAACCAAAGATGTGACACATTAATAATGCGAGAGTGGGCGTTTAATAAGCATTTTGTCGCATTGTGATGTTTATCACAATTATGTTACATTAGCGACATTGATCAAGGGTTTTGTCACATTGTGATATGTCTTACTAATTGTAATATTGCGACAAATTATTTAAATGATATCATGTAATTAATTACAAATCAATATTAAAATAAGCAAATGCAAAGGTATTAAATAATAAAGTATGCTTAACATATAAAATAAATAATATTGGATATAATTAACTTCCTGATATATTTTTCATATATATTATAGGGAAAAACATTGTGTTAATAATATTTTACCTATATTATGTTTTATTTAATGTTTTATATTAATTAAATAATGTGGTAATAAATAAATGATATTATTTATTAAAATTAATTAAAC
>LPNX011198014.1:0-70049 GCA_001517045.1 Pseudotsuga menziesii
GATAATATAACTCTGCTTCTGTTTTATTCATTAAAAAAAAAACCTGTACATTACTTATGTATTATAGGTTCTAAGTCATAATTTAAAATAAACAAAAATCAAGACATATTTATATATAAAAAATAGAATTAAAAACACAAAGTACATAGTGCTCCATCATGGAGCTTGAGTTTTATTAAAAACTAAATAAAAGTAAATTATATTTAAAACAATTAAAACATTTACAGCTGGGTTATTAAAATGAACCCAGTAAGTATTATCTTATTTAACTATTCATTACAACAGAAGTATCCATAAGAAAGAAAAACCAATTGCTTACATTATGATTAGCACTAAGTGTAAAACATTACTCAGCCTGAATAAATACATAAGAAAATAATTACTTGAACCATTTTAATAACCCTTAACTGCAAATGCAAGGACGATGGCCTATAAAGTCAACCTCAAATAATAGTAAAAGAAAGGCTCGCAGCCTGTAGAACACTAATCACATTTTATCAACGCAAAGGCTTTAAGCCTGTAAACATTGTTTCAAAACCAAAACCTGCAGTAAATAAACCAGTTTACATCCACGGCCGTAGCCGGAAAAACTCTTAAAGAGTTAGGGTTTAACCCGAAACCAAATTTTGAAACCTATTAACCATCGCCTCTCTAACTTACAGACAAACTATTTAAATACAGCCTCGGCCAGGAGCCGTATAATCTTTTATCACAGGGATATACCCTAGTGAAACATTAGAATAATCTACAGCTAGTGTAATAGCATAGAAACCAAGAAACCGCTTAAGTGCACCCTGTCAACATAACAGCAAGGAGACGTGCTTCGAGAACCAGGCTTACCGTGGAACGTGAGCAGTATCCTGTATCATCTCAGCTGCGGCGAGAAGGGCAACCCTGTCATCGAAAGGCAGTCGACGATGAAGGGAAAACCTGCCAGCAAAGGGAAGTCATATGTTAGAAAACCCTATCATTTTTTAAAATTAAACTAATCTTAAATGATAACAATAGTATTTGTACAAACTTTACCTGCGAAGGGTCGAGCAACGAACGGCCAGGAACCAGGGTATCGAAACCATTCCTTCACCTGTAAGTATGGACTGACTGAAACCCAAACTCTCTTTCCCAAAGGAGATACGAATAATAACTACCAGTGACTACAATGCTGTAAACTTTCAAGCCGTGAACCTCTGAACAGAGCACCACGAAGGAGTAGCACGACAGAGCACTACGAAGGATCGACACGACATAGCACCACGAAGGAGCACACTAAACAGCACCACGAAGGAGCAATACAACAGAGCATCACGAAGGAGCATCACAAGAAGAGCTAGAAACCAGACCGTCTCACGACAAAGATCAACCGGAACGAACCACTAGGGTTCGGCAGAGCTCAAAGCCCGCAGGCGAGAGAAGGACTGAAATGGAATTGGAGGCAAGTCAACTTATATTCGCCCAATGCATGGCGAGGAGGCAGCCACGACAACACATAAATTATTGCCAATGAGTGGGTCGGTTTATAAAGTTCCATATTATTGCAATGGCCAACATAATTATGGTATGAAGTTTCCCATTGATCACCCTTCGACCTTGACTTGCATTATAACAAACATTATAAATGTCAATTTTAATCATAAAAACAACATCTCATTGCAATATGTTTAAACTATATCCTCTCTATGTTACCCTAACTCGAGGTGTTAACATTCTTCGATAGTATTTTAACCTTGAAATATTTGCATTATGGTGTTAAGCCCTTAACATTTGAACCTGGTACTTCAACCTTGATCTATAAATTAACTTGTTAATTGATAAACCTAGTGTAATAACTAGGATGTAAAAGATATATTTAGAGACCTCACTTGAGGTTAGTTCAGTTGATTTATAGTATAATCAATGAACTTATATTATAAGACTTGTAAAATTTAAGTGTAGTGTTATTGTCGTATGAGTTATAAAATATATACCTTGCGACCAATTACCTTAATGTAATATTGATCACTAATGAACATTACTTTTTTAGCCTTTACCTAGTGCTTGTAATTCAAGAAATTATAGGCAATGGTTGGAAAAGAAATTTATGTAAACTGCCATCTTTATTCCTGAATGTTTATTCAACTGGAAGGTTCATAGATATAACTGGAAATGACGATCTGTTTCTTTAATGTCTTTAAACCTTTTCTCATCAATTTTGCTATTTATCAAAAGTAAAATAAGGGAGGCTATACCTGTAAGAAGCTGAATAGTCTGGTTAACATGCGATCTATTTATATAGTTCTCTACTGAATGAACTTGGTAACAGTATGTGATTTTTTTTACTTTAGAATGATCTGTTAGCAGCAATCCAAAAACTTTACCTGAAGATATGTAAGAGAAAGGAAAACTGTGTGCGTTAGCTTAACAGCTAAGTAAGCCCAGTTTAACGTAGCATATCCCCTTGCTGTTGCAAACAGAGAACATTCAGAAAAACTGAAAAGAAACTCATCTAGCATTCCAAAAAGTAAAGATATTACAGTTACAGAGTTAACAACTTTAACTAATCAGTATTTAACGATTGTATTAACATATATTTATGCTATTTAAAAGTTTTAAATTTTTTTTGAAATTTTGGGGTTTTGACAGATGCAGCAAAAGTGAGAACAGTGATAAAAGGCACCAGATTTCAAAGGACACCAAGATGCAATTTGGCTAAGGTAAATGGCTGGGTATACAAATCCATGGTGGGGCTAGACTAACACCTTCATTATGAGGAATTTTATGCAATATCTGTATATCTTGGCTGGGCACATATGTAGGTGGCAGCTTATGTTCATAAAACAAGATTTATGCTGCAGACCAGGAAGAGGTTAAGGAATACATGATCAGCAGTCACAATAAAATATTGGGTAGTGATTTCCAATTTACAAAGACACCCATAATGACTAGTAAGTCATCGAAAAAATATCACAAAAGAGCAACCCTTTCCATTATTTGGAGAACAATGGGTGAAATGGTTCATATATACAAGTGGTCATGTGTATTGGCTTATAGCCTAGAAGCCGAAATCACAAAACATAAAGTTGTGGAAATTTCATAATATCTGTAGATTGCATCTGGGAGTATGTTTTGGGAGACACAACCTATAGACCAAAGCATGAAATTTTTCAGGCTTGGCAATGTATGTGCATGCTTTTGCTCCAAGATGATTGTCAATGCATTTTATCATTTTGATAAAGTTTAGTCTCTAGTGGATATAATGACCACTTCATGGTAGATGGTCTCTAGTGGATATAATGACCACTTCTCAGAATCAAAACCTTGCTGGTTCCTTCTCACAATTACGATAATAAAAATAATCTCTTGAGTCCATCTGCTCCAAGACATGTCTAGACTACACCGGCAAACCTGTCTTGGGGAATCTTGACATCACTACCAATTTGTTCTAGATTAACTTTCAAAATCTCAACTGATTTTGCTTTTCAAGAAAAGAGTTAGAGGCAGAGAAATCAGTGAAGTGGCTGAGGAGACTTACAGGTAAAGCATCTCGCCTGATCGGACTGTACATTCAAATGGTTTTGGGCCATTAAAATATCTGGGGAGCAACATTCTTTCTTGTTCAGCTTGTGACATTCTCTATCATCTATTTCCTTTAAAGAGGATGCACTCTCTCATCCTACCCAGGGTTAATTATTAAAAATGCCTGGATAAACTGTGATCCTCCTCATGCTTGGACTAAGCAAAATCAGAGTATATTGGTTACCAAAGTTTTAAAGAGGAAACAAATTAAAGGCTTTATCTGCCTATGGGGTACAGGATTCTAACATCTTTCATTTTTGGAGAGGTGTCTCCAAAGAAAGATTGAAAATAGGTCCAGAACATTGGACAGGATTTCCTAAAGAGTCATTTGATGCTTCAAATAAAGTTCTTTCCCTCAAAAATTTCAGATATGCCTACAACCAAAGTAACAAGTGTTTAGTAATGAAAAGATACAACATTCAGTCATCAAGAACTTTACAATGAGGATAACAAATAAAGCAGCCTTTCAATTTACCTCAAATTGACTTAGGAATCAGTGTCCACTAAATACTCAAGTATGGAACATTAAGTAATTAAGACTAATTACACAAAAACAATAAACAGAGAGCAGCTTACCTCAAATAAATTATCCCTTTGACTACTAAGATTATCATTTAGCTACTTCTCCAAATTCAAAAACTCCCTTTTTGATGCAAGAGCAGCAAGTTCAATTGCAAAGGAAAATGGAGTCAAGTCCAATACCATAGTTAAGACCTGCAGATAAGTTTTTCTTCATAAGAATTAAAAGAATCTATACACTGAAGATATATTCCTTCAATGTTAACATTGTAGAAAAAAAAGTAGAGTTTTCCATGCCAAAAAATATTGGATATGAAGTTCTCAAAACAAGAAGAACAACTTCTAACTTGAATTTCTGGCAGATGCCTAGTGATGAAGGTCTCTTGAATGCGCACTTGCCTCCACAAGGATCACCATTCTATCCTTGGTTGAATTCTCAAAGTAAATCTAAACAGATTTTATGTCAACTAACAAACTTTCCTAAGACCGACCTATCACATTTAAGGTGGCCCAATCCTTGGATCTTGTGAAGATATTCCCTCTCTGAGTTTGCAAGGTGGCCTCATGTTGGCCCATAGAGAATACTGTTTGGGATGTGCATACCTTGCAGCTCCAGACAACATTCTAATCACTACAAGAAATCTAATGATGTTGTAAGAATAAGGCTGCTTCCACAACCAGGTAGCTAAGATTGGATGGCCATATTTTTAGCTGTTCCTGACATTTGGATGATATTTTAGTTAGTACCTTGTCTAAATGTCTATAGCTTCAGAGTTGTTGTTCAGTGAAAATCATGGAAGAACAAACCTTATCACCTAAAGTATTTGAATTCTCTTGTACAGAACATTATCTTTTGTATCATTACTAAAAAACACCATTAGTATTTGTGCTTATGTAAATATAACCATAAGTGGGCACTCTACTAGGTTCCACTTAGTGGGGGGCATACCATTCTTGATCAAAACACACTGGCGATACTAAAGCTTGATCTCCAAATAGTTGCTAAATGATCGTTTTGAAGCAAAATCTATATCCTATTTGAAACCTTGCACAAACTATCCTTATCCAAAACATAGATAAAGTAAAAGTGTAATTTCCATCTTCTCAGTCATTACAAGTCTGCAACTTTTAGAACTGTAAGTACTCCAAAAAGGAAAATTCACAGCCAAGAGCAAAAAGCTCAACTGTTCCAACTAAAGCTAGTAATTGGAAAAAACATGTTGAATTTCAGACAAAAGAATGGTCCTGAGTCTTAATTGCAGAGAAAGAGACAGAGCACAAACAGATAAGAAGTCAAACGAAAAGCCAAATTTCCTAATATGAAATTGTTTTCCTGTTGTACTATATTTTTTTGTTTATGTTGGTCAATACAAAAATGATTCATAAAGCATTAGCCTGAAGTGATTTTAGAGACGGGCCAAGGTCCATGATTATTAAACCAATATCAGAGTTTTACTAGATAGTTTGCAAGCAACAAATGTCTGATGTTGGATCATATCATTCTTCCAGATAGAATGACTCTGTCTAGCATAAGGTTGGCTAGAACACAATCCAGCTAAGTTATCGATGAAGTATAAATGAGAAACAAGTTGCTAATCACATGGTATTTCAAAGTTTCAACAAGCATTCTGAAAGATACCTTGCATTTGACTAATAATTTATAACTTATGCTCAAGAGTCTAATCAAATAACCAGACAAAAATCCAATTAAGTGGAAAGTACTATTCATTTAATCTAAATATCTGAAGCAACAAGGGCCATTATAACCTATGAAAATACAGAAATGTTACAGAGATAATCCAACAAAATCATTAAGGAATAATTTTCTTGAATTGGCCATTTTTTTACCATTTTCTCAAAAATATACTCATACAATCATTTGGTTTGCCTGGGAAATGTTGAACATTAGGACATTCATCCCAAATTTCCAAGATTATATAGCAGGTCAAAACTGGAACTGACATATGGTTGCAATCGGTATGTTTTGTTATCTGTTGTAATAAATCCCAAAGGACACCATGAACTTCCCTTGGATATCACCCTAAAAGCATGCTTGAACAGCTAAGTCAACTTCCAACAACCCTAAAATGAAAAAACGTTCATTTACTAACTGTTACACTATGTTATCTATCATCAAGACAAATGGATTTTCATTCTTCAAATGCATTTGAAAAAATCAAAATGGCAGAGAATATTTTTTCTACCCTCAGCAGTGTAAGTTGTCCTCTAGTGGAACTTAACATCACACAATTGGTTTGCTGGTCTTTGCTAATTACCCCTTTATTGGGTATAGAACATGCCACCCCTACTCAAAATGCTTTAGCCAGAATGCATGGCTGAAATGACCATCAGTGGTAATGATCTTTCCTGGATGTGCCAAGAGGCTTTGGACACAAGGCCACACTGGGGAGCAAGTAAATGCAGGTCTTATTATGTTGATATCTAAAGGAACATGAAAGGAAACTGAGTGGTCAGCAGCCTATAACTTTTCTTAATGTGGCTACTTGAATCAAACATACAGCTGCCCAAAGTGTTCGACCTGAGAAAACAGGGTTTCTCAAAGGCCATTTCATCCTCGATAATTTTATTACTCCTAGGCAAGTCTTGACTGGGCAAAGGAAGCCTAGTCAAAAGGTCGTTATCTAAGGTTGATTTTCACAAGGCATAAAACAAAATTTAGTGGGATTCCATCATCAATATGCTCTAATGGCTGGATTCTTGAATCTAAAATTCCTAATTATACATGTTATATTCAGACTCTTATAAACAGAAATCTCCAAAACCATGTGATAAATACTTAAGACACCAAATATAGGCGTTCAACAGTAACCCTAAGATATTAAAGCCCTTTACATCTTCCATGTACCTTCTACCAAGAAAGATTGTGGCTGCATAGTCTCCTTTTTAAACCCTTATCATATGAAAAGACCCAACCAATTATAGAGGGGGAAGTTGCCCTAGCATGGAAGGATTCTCTACAAATGGTGCAAAGCACAAATTAAGACAATGGGAACATAGCCAATGAAGCTCATTTTCTTAAAAATTCTAAACAAAGTGATTGAAAACAAACAGAAAG
Organism: Pseudotsuga menziesii; assembly: GCA_001517045.1. NCBI lineage: Eukaryota > Viridiplantae > Streptophyta > Pinopsida > Pinales > Pinaceae > Pseudotsuga > Pseudotsuga menziesii. Next base: position 7,148 of record LPNX011198014.1, read on the forward strand.
GTTTCGCACATCAAGTGATCACAAATTAAAGTGTTTGAATCTAACATGTTGCCATGCAAGCTATAACTGTGTATCTAATCAAAATCTTGCCCTGGTAGCATATGCCTCGTTCAGATAAAATGCTACAGCACATGATAAAGCCTTACAAAAGTAATATCTACTCCTAAATGCCCTAGAGGCTGGTATTCATACAATTCAAGAACCTATTAATTGCAGGTTAAACAAATAAAATGACAAAGAAGAAGAGTAAAGCAAAGCAAGCCCTGCTCTGTTATACCCAAAATTGCCAGTTTAACTCAACCCCATTCCAAAACTAGGTCAAATCTAACCAGAACAAGGCAACATTCGCTTGCTACATCAAACTTAAGTCAAAACTTGTGAAACTTGACCATCTATGCAAACATGATAAGCTGTAACGAGGTCCAATCACCCGCATGCCTATGTAAACCAAGAAATCTCCAATCTTACCCATTTTTTGCACATCTTGCAGCAAATTTTTAGACCTTCATGTAGAGCATCAATGGGACAGATTTTGTGTTCATCTTCTAAGCATATTATCTGTAGGTTAGGGAATAGAAATTGTACTCATTTTCTAACCAATATTCAAGCATATGGGCATAGATTTCCACCAGAGATTTTTCATAATACAATTTTCTATATATATTGTGCTCAGTTTCTACGCAAATTTTTGATACCTTGGGCACATCTTTTCACCAATATTAAATATACGTTGTTTATAATGCAATTATGTTCTACCATACACCTATATAGTGTTCATTTCTTGAGTAAACTTTCCGGCACCACTGAACCAGGAAAGAGACAAAGATCAATAAAGTCCATGATGAAAGTAGTCACACTAGAGGAATTTGAACCTAGAATACTTGTCTGAGTATGGGCATGAACCTAGAATACTTCTCTAGTCATTCTTAACACTGAGTGTTCATAGAGATTCCAGATGATCTCTAGTTGTCCTGACCAATTCTGAGTGTTCCTAATCATCTACAACTCTGCAATTGGTCTCCTGCAACTAATCATTCATCTTGCTTCTTGTCTGGTAGTGTTGGCAAACCTGAGCCATGTAGAAAAATATGGAAATGCTGGCTCAATGCACATCAGGAAAATAACGATATGCAAGCAACTGTAAGTTGTACAAATTCCGCAAGAAGTAATGAAGGGGTTGAAGGTTAACAAGTCCTTTTTGAATGGATCTACTGCAATGATTACAAGTGATTGGAGACAAACTGAAGCACCTTAATTATACACCATATCTGAGCTGCATTAGATAGCACAGACCTCTTTGCCACCCAGCACAAACCCACATGCAGCTTTCCAGAGGATAACCATCACATCCCGCATTATAATCTGTGAAACTGATCCCTTGATGCTGCTGCAGACATAATGACAAATACACTTAGCCAATCACAAAAAAAAATTGGACAAAAAAGCTGACATCGAAGATTAATGAGTCTCCATAAACATAAAATTGCATGGATGGAAAAAAAGTCAAATGTCACAAGAGTTTACATTCTAGACATTTTTTCCCAAAAATGAAAATCATACATCACTGAATAACAACCTCAATAACCATAACATTCCATAGATAGATAAAAAAATCAAATTTCACAGGAGTTGACAATTCTGGACATTTTCACCCAAAAAGGAAAACTGGGCACGCTTGCCATTAAAGATGAACATCAGCCTCAATAACCATGAAACTGCATGGATGAAAATAGATTGAATGTAACAGGACCTGCTTATTCAAGAAATTTCCACCCTGGAAAAGAAAATTGGACATGACTGCCATCTTTGATGGCAGCAGCCTCAATAATCATAAAACTACAATGATGTCACACGGTTGAGGGTTCGATGATTCTAGATGGTTTCACCCAAAACATTGGAAATAAAACAAGACATTCTATAGAAATTCATAACTCAAAGATGCAAAGCTTTTGTGCATGGAAAAGGAAGATATAGCTGGAATTTTAGCAAAAAGAAGCATCAATAATTAATATTTAGGGTGATTTAACAACTTAACGAAATAAGCCCTTTGCTGCCGCTGTGTTCAGCATCAACACCAGCATTAATAATTATATTTCTAACTTATATTCTGTGTATAGAATTTTCTTAGGTAGAAAATGGGTAGTTTCATACAAAGTAAATCAGATTAAATTTTGCCTTCAATCAAAATCTGGGGTTTTGTTAGTAGTGCAAATGAAATTGTTTATGTTACAGTATATAGTCAGGTATAGTTACAGGGACATTGAGATGTATAATATTGAATTCCAACATATTAAATTTGTGAGTACCAACCCCCTAACCACTAGTCCAAACCCACCTTGCCACATGCAACATTATGACATGAGAAAGGCAAGAGAGAAAGCATGCAACGGTCATGGAAGGCAAAGAACAAATAAGGACAGATGTCTGTGCTTCACAGTAATTGACTGAAGTGACTTTCTTAATACACAATAAAATACTGGCATGTTAAACATATATAACAAACATAGATTGTATCAATACAAGCCGCTTCATAGAAACAGAGATCTAGGAAATAATCCACCTAAGAAAACTAGATTAAGGAAAAAAATACAAGTCAAATTTGCCAAAGAGAACAAACACAGGCTCAATCAGTGCCCAAAAAAAGCATAACAGACTACTATGACTGCAAGCCATGTAAGTTGAAACCTATTTTTTGAAAATGTATTAGTATATGCTCATCAATAACCATAAAGAAAAAGCACAATTAAAAGACCTAGCTTAGAATTTTATATTGTATCTCAGGAGGGCTTCGTAAAATACACTTACTTGTCTAAAGATAATGTTCATAAGTTCATCTCCAGAATTGCAATTTTCATAGAGAAAGCCATTCTCCATCTTTACATGATCTATTGGATAATCTTCCCTCAACTTCATTTGACTGTCTGCAGTGGATTGCTCACTTTCACACCGTCCACCAAACCCTGGAACAACTGAGTTCACTGGTGGTTTAAAATCCAAATTCATCGTTTGATCACAAAATCGAGTGTTTCGCCCCTGAGATTGAGCAATATATGTTCCCACCATTTTCTAATTAAGAATAGATGCCCAGCTCAACTGAGTAAACCTCTTTGCAACCCCTTCTACAAGCCAACCCTTCAATAATCCAATGCCTTGGCTTTTCACAGAACCCTCAGCCAAAGGATTCCGATGAATCTTGACATCCAGAGGAAACTGTGCCTTATGATTGCCTGAAAAACTCGAGTCGTTGATGACTTCAGTAAAATTACCAGCAGCCATGAGAAGCTCAGATAGGGGCGAGGACTCATGAACCATGTTCATCCCACGGAATAAATCCTTCCCAATATTATAACCCTCTTCTGAACAAACCCATTCAGCCATGAGTAATCTCTCATACCTATCCCTAGCCGTACTGTAAATCCCTGTGCAACCTTCCTCGTCCCAAGGACTCTTTAAATGCCAATCCTGCATCTTAGAGGGCCAGCAATGATCATGGCTGCTGCTGCTGTTGTTACCACCATGATTTGCCATGGAATTTGAGTCCATATTCTTAAAAATGACTTCTTCTTCACAAGACCAAAACTAATCCAAGGAAAAATACAGATACATTTTCAGGCTTTTTTCACATGATGAATATTACCAAATCCAGCGATCCCATATTTGCTTCAATTTCCAAATCCGGGATGATTAAAATACTAACCTTGTTGTCTCAACAAAACTTCCATGAGAGCAATACTCCCCAGACCCTTGTCCAACAGACCTGCATCAAAGAGCCCCTGAATCAAACTGATGTAGGTAAAAACATCTGGGGCCATCCCCTTCTCAACCATGAGAATCTGCAATTCTATGGAAAAATCGAGCTCGCCCATTTTACAGAGCCCATCAATCAAGAAGAAATGTAGATGACAACATCGAGCTCGCAAACTATGGCCGTGAATGTTTTCATGTGATGTGTTATTGGTAGTGTGTCCATGAATCGGGAACCCTTTCCATGGGTATAAATTGGAAGGGATGTTTCATGAACTATTCTATTTCTATGTGTTTCTATTTTTGTAGTTTGAAAATGTGATTATGCTAAATTAATTAACACATAGGGATATAGATAAATGCATGAGATAAATTTTAATGGAATGCACGAATAATCATGGATTATTTGGATGAATGAAAGTTTTTTCAATAAGGAAAATTTATAGGTAAAGATGTCTCATATATGGTCTTGAGGGTAGGCCCATAATGAAGACTAGTTACTACCAAATGCATAGACAAACATTATAATATGGATCACATATTATATATATATATATATATATATATAATTATTGTATGATACCTAATCAAGAAATTAATTGAATTTTTCATGATAATATCTCATGGTAATTGAGTGTCTATGGTATAGGTGAGATACCAGTTCTTTCTTATGAATATAGATGATTACTTCTATAAGCTTGAAAGTATGGGGCAGGATGATACTACGATGACATTAGAAACTTGCACTATGCTTTGATCACCTAGAGATAATATTTTTTTTAGTTTTCTAGTGGGATTCCCTAGAAGTAAATCTTTAAAATTTGTTTCTCTTCTTGCATGTGAAATCCTTGGTAAATGATGGATTTCCTTAGGGATTGTTTAGAAAATAAAAATATGCATGAGATTGTAAGGGTGAATGGCTACAAGGAAAAGAGGAATGGAATGAATATCATGTGTGAGATTCATGACATATGATGGTTTGGGTCAAGACAATATATTTTGGGTGTATTAGAGAAGACCATAACATAAATTATGCCTTTTATAGCCATGTGAAGTGAACATATGTTTATACATATAGGCACGTGCCAAAGTTGCATATTGAATATTGTATTTTGAAGATATGCACTTCAAATATGAATTTGAAATTCCCATGAGTAGAATCATTGTGGAATATAAATGACTATTAGTCATTAGTGGTCTATAAATTCCACTGGGTTCTAAAGATGGAAATATTTGGATTCTTCAGTAGGAATGACTACTAATAGACAAACAAAATTATGTGGAACATATTCTTTGGACCGTCTTTTTTATGATCCAAATCCTCAAGATATAACAAGTTTTTGTTAACTTCTCTTTTTCCAATACAATATTGGAATGGGTCAAGAGAAGAGTGATATGGAATACCTTGTCATCATTTGGCATAGCTATGCTCCTTTATATCTGGGTTGAATGTAATTAAAATGAAAGCTAGGAGCCAAATTATGGTCAATTCTCATAGTTATGATAACATGGACATTTGGACAAAGAGAAATATGATAAGATTTCAAGGGGTCAATTTTATTTTATTTTATAAATAGAGGAAATGATCATAAGGAATATAGGTGAAACTACTACTTCAAGAAAGTGGGAAAAATAAGACCTTAAGAGATTCATAGAGGATCAACACAAACTTAAACTCTAGGGAATTCAAATCTTCAATCTGACTCAATCTAGTTTATTCCCCACTCAAACTGAAATCAATTAGATGAAACGACAAACTATGAATCCCCCTTTCTCTAAACTAAATTTGATGGATCCTCAAAGTATCTGGGAAAAGTTAATATTGAGGCAATTTTATGTGATTATAGAGGTTTCTCGATTGGATATTTCATTTAGAATATTGGTGAATTTACCAACCATTTTGTATTGGTTATAATGGATTTTCAAAATCAAATCGATGTTAATGGAGTAAAAAAAAACAAAAAAACCCATAACCTAAGCATCGGATATGCGACGGACTATGCATTGCTTAAGTGACGCTTCCTAATGCACCGTCGGTTAAGCGACGGTTATGAGAAAATCCATCGCTCAAGTGACGCTTGTGGCCACATTTACAAAAAAAAAAATTATCCTTATGATTTTTGGTAAGTTTAAAAAGAGAAATCCATGCGCCGTCGGATTTTTCCGTCAGATTTTGGATTGAAATGTAGTAGTGAGGGTTGGACGAAATTGTGAGGACCTGCAAATGCGTTCGGGGGTTGTGAGGGACGAAATTGGAGGGCAGAAAAACTTGGATGAAATCACACATGTAAAATCACACTTGAATCAAAATTATGATATCATGTTAACATGGCCAATAAAACAAAAATAAGGACCATAACTATGCTAGATGATTCAATATAAATTGTTAGTGGAATAATCTAATACCACTAGATCACTTTGAAAGAAAACAAGTCACTCTCCTCATGAAGATATTTTTCTTTGCGACTAGGAGGTAAATTTTATTATGTCCATGAGGACACCAAGACTTCAATTATTCCAAGGTTTAAATCCCTCTCTTGATCCCACACCTAACTAATTCACCATAATGTATGCAATGGTATGAGGTGAACAAAGTCATAAAAAAGTTAGAAAATCAAAAGAAAAATAATTATAAAATATGGGATGGACCAATAATATTCACCAAAAACCTCATAGTAACCATAGCTGGGAGAACATTCTTTGGAATTGAAACCAATTAGGAGGCATCCAAAATAGGTCAACCATAGAGATGAGAAGTGAATACATATCCCAATAACCATTAGGTCCAAAGGATGTCAAAATAACAACATAGAACCATGATTAAGCTTGGCCATCCAAACTGTCATCAAGTACCTTGGGAGTAAATGGAATTGATAGAAAAACAAATGAAGATAAAATTCTTAAAGACAAAGTCCACCAAAATCAAAATCCCACAAAAATACAAAATTTCACTAAAGGACAACATTTTGGAAGACCAAAAGTTTGAGAAATTTATTTATTTAATTTTATGTAATTTAAATAAGCTCAAGTATCACTTGGAACATGGAAGGAAAATGGCCATGGAACTTGAGCTATAAATTTTAAACTCTACCCATGTAAAATGGATTTTTCCTTTTCACTCTCCTCATGAAAAATTTCACGGAGATGAATAAAAGGGAAGTTGATTGTGACTGACAAAGTGCATTTGATGTTATGTGATTATATTCTTCTAAAAATCTCTCATTAAATTCTAATATTAACCTCGAATTCAATTCCTTTACAATTTAAATTTCTTTCTTGTTCATGGAACCTTGTAATGGTTCCCTCATCTCTGTAGATGTTGTGGAAATTGACTATGAATGAGGAATGCTCCACCCAAACTTAGGTGCAATATGTTCATACTCCTCTCAACACAGTTGCCACCTTGGAGCCGGGTCTATGAATCCATCGGGGAGATGGGTTAATTCTCAGACTCCATAGGCTCATACATGAATAATACATACCAAACGAAATCCCTTTCTTCCCCAGACCATACCAAACAATATCAATAAAAAAATTAATTTAATGATGGAATCCTTCTCCATGAGGAATGGAATGCCTTCTCCCAATGACTATATAAACTCTTTAGATCTTTCCCTGAAAACATTTTATAAAAAAAATCATTAATCATGATAAAATTAAAGAATTAATCCCCATAACCAAGGTCCTAGGAAAAAGTTAAGATTTAGAGAATATTTTTAGGGTCCAAGACATGGTTAAGCTACAATGTCATGACACCAACACTCTCTTCTCCTCTCACACACCTTCCCCTCTCATGAATTTATAGTCCTCCATCTCTTCTCAATGTCCTCTCCCCGTTTGTAGCTAGCTTCATATTTTATTACTAATTGTTTAGTTGCAATTACATATACTTGGCCCTCATCCATATCAAATTTACAATTATATTACAATATGGGGGCTTTAACATGAGTGTTACATTCTCCTACCCCTTAATTTCAATACCTTCCTTGATGTTAATTTATTTATGCATACATACCCCATGGCTTGTTGACTCTTTTTTCTTTTCCAAAGATTTTGATTTTCTTTAGTATCCTATAGTGATACCCTAGGTCAACTTGGCCGTTGTAAAAAGTCAACAAAAGACGGTGCCGTCGCTATAGAGACGGTCAGGCGTGGATACAGCGATGGCTAGGTGTGGATACAGCAACGCCTCGTTCCTGTTACATCGGATTTTACACCAAAAAGTAAGAAACGTGGAAAACCTCTGTGGAAAAATCCGCGCTTTTGTACTAGTGACAAGTGGCTTCTCTTTTATTTGCTACAACATATTTGAATGGTGGCTCCAATATTGATCACTTTTTCGAACAATTTTCCTCACCTTAAGCAAATAAAACTCAGCCTTTCCCCTATGATACCATATTAATAAACCATGGATACAAGAAAAATGAAACAGAAAATATAATAAACATGAAATTTTATTGATTGCATAGTGCAGCGATTACATGAAGGCCTACACTTATTTATTTCATTACAATATATTGAAGAACATTTTGCATGACTAATTAAGCATAACAATTTAGTTGTAACAACTGATAAACTACTATTGAAATCTTAATCTTCAACACAACATGGATGGGGATTCTAATTAGTTTCCATTCCTACTAAATGTTATTTCACTTCATACCATGCACCTTACCAAGGTCTATATGATTTTTTAATTTGTTTTTTTAATATTGAGTACTGTTTACTGAATTAAGGCGGTTAATTGCATGATTTTCAAGCAGTCATTGGTTCATTTTTTTCTTTCATTTCAGACATTACACTTCCAGGATTCCTATGGCTCCATTTGCCAAATAAATTTTCTTGGTTTTCATTGTCTACTCATGTTTGATCTTGATCTAATTGCAATAGATGAATAAACGTGTCTACTTCTTCACCATGTAAGGTTTCAAATCCCATACATGAATGGAATCCAAAGGAACTTTGGGCTCATCTACATGATTTCTAAGTGGCACCTTAATCATGATTGAGAGACAAATGAGAGTTTTGAACATAGAACACAACATGTTGTAGAGACGAGATAGAGAGAATGATAGTTTATCTGCGGCGAATAACTATTCTATAGTGCTATTACTATGGAGATGGACAACATAGCATATGAAATGGGAGCATGAGGAATCCAAATGAGCGCACCACGGACCCTAACTAATTGTTTTCATCCCATGACTTAGTGTATTTGCTAATAGGACCCTAACTAATTGCTTTCATCCCATGACTTAGTGTATTTGCAAATAGATTTCAAGTAAAGAAACCTGCCACTAATTGTAACATTTCCTTTGTTACTTTGTTTTTTTAATGGAGAATACAAAGGTAAATGTAAAATGTATGCATAGATAAACTAACATAAGCAAATAATAATTATTACTTTTATCATTAATTAATAAAGAAATTATTAATTAATGATTTCTAAATAATTTAAATGAATAATATTTCCAAATTCTTAATATTTTGCTACAACTCTTAATGGAAGATACTTTCCATGATAGCTTTAAGTATTTTAAATATTTTTAAAACATCACACACGGTGCCAGACATATATATATATATATATAATTACCTAACCATGGAGAGTTATTGTAATATATATAAAACAATATAGTTAAAAGTAAACCGTTATTATTTAGTTAAAAGAATAATGGACCGTTAGGGTTGTCGACAAGGAGAATCAGAAGAAGGAGAGAGCTGAGCCTGGAGTTCTCCCTTTTTTTTTCAGATGGAAAGATCCACGGGAAACCCAGTAATACTTCCCCACATTAGTGGATGGTAGAGGTGGTAAACCACCGGCCATCCTCGCAGAAAGCCTAACCCCAAAGGACTCAAGGCTTGAACCTGTGACCTCTCCCCAAATCGAGAGAGTGTGCGCACGTCTTACTAATTGAGCTAACCCTTGGGGCTTTATCCTGGAGTTCTCCCTTGTCATGGAAAAGGCGACTTCCATAAAGGGAGCCTATTTTTCTTTAGCTTATATACCATGATCGTTGGATAATTATGGTGTGTCTGCTTGAAGAGGAGGAAGGTATTGTTTCCTACACTCACTAAAATATGCAATGCACCGAATGTCATCCTTCATGAGTGTCGAACATTTTTCTCCAGGTTTGAAGTATTATTTCATAGATTTTGAATGTGCAGACAAGGAGGCGGCCTCATTATTTGAGAGTCGTGACTCCCATTTTTTTTTTATATGAGTAGTGTATGTTATAAGTAATGAGAGTTGGCTAATAACTGCAGAAAATCGGTCATTTGGTTTTAGATTTAACTGTTTTATTCATGATTAGTCTATTGATTAAGGACCAACGGACGTGTGCTATAATAATTGTATAAAGTATATCTATATATATATATAAAATAGTCCTCTGAAATATATATATATATATAATAGCTAAGATGTAGTTTTCTCTCTCCCTTTTTAATATCTTTTCTTAAGGTTGAAACCTTAAGAGGGTGGCATCATGATTATGTTCCCTTAAGGGTATAGGAAGCGTAGCCCTTATCTTGTATGTTTGAACTAGAAATTGTGCTGAAAGGTGGTCTCCTCTCCTCTCAATATAGCGGGGCCCTTTACTTTTATTAGTTTATAAAATGAAGAACGATCTCTTTACAATAATTGAACGCTAATACATTTAATTAATTAAGAATCAAGATGAATCTTAATAGTTAAGCTAAGCACGATATTTTACATGTTTAGATAATGAGTATAGTGTTTGCAACCATATCTGATGTGGACATATAATAAGTTTGATGGTTTTATTTCTGCAAACTTGGTATATGATAGCATTGTCCAATCTTTATTTCCCTCCGCTGGTAGAAAGCTACTTTCTCTCATCTGGTGTGGCTCTCTGCCAAGGAAAATAAGCTGTTTTGTTTGGCTGGCTTTGATGAATAAATTACTAACATGGGATAATCTCCAGAAGTGAGGTTGGACTGGGCCTGGCATTTGTGCACTCTGCAGCGTGAATGAAGACATTGTACAGCATATTTTTTTTTCATTGCTCTGTATGGAAGAATGTTCTTTCTATCCTCAGTGATCAGCATCATATCACTCCTTCTTTCCATTATGATAATCTCTATTCGTTTTTGGAAAATCGGACTATCTGCTTTTCTAAGCACTCATCATGCTGCTTTCTTCCCTTTCACACCATGTGGGCTATCTAGAAAGAAAGAAACATCTATATTTTCGAAGGGAAAAACTTGTTTGTATTATGCTTAATCCAACAAATAGCATATTCCTCACAGATGTATTGTCCTCCTGCTTATAAGGAAAAGAAGACAAGAGCTTTGGGCCCTGGTCCTATGCTTATCTATCCATGTGGATTTTTTTGATGGGGCATCTGCAAATAATGAAGGAGGAGTTGGTTATTGCTTGTTTTTGAACGAGTCACATTCCTTCGAGTTTGCAATGGGAGTGGGAAAATGCACCAACACTAAAGCAGAATTGGTAGGGCTTTGGGCTCTTCTGCTTACAGCCCAAATGATGGGGATTCCCACACTCTATGTATTTGGTGACTCTTCAGTCATTATAAATTGGGCAAAGGGTACAACTTCCCTTTCACCTCCTGAACTCTTTCACTGGTGTAGGAAAACTAGAAAGCTCTATTCTTGCTTTCTAGAGCTGTCATTTTGCCATATCTACTGTGAACACAATCATCTCATAGACCGCCTCTCTAAAACATCTATTTCTTTGGCTCCTGGGTTTGGTTGTTACTCTGATTTTTTTGAAGGCCTTTTGGCCTCCCATGACACCTTCAAGCTCATTTGAGCCTGGTGATGGAGCTTGTTCTCCCTATTTTTCTTGCACCTTTTTTGTGATTGTTATGGAGCGGGCTCCTTTAGATCATAGCTCTGTGGTCTTTTGTCCATGGTAGATATGGTATAATTTGACAGTTATTTCTGATGGCAACTTTGTTTTTGTTGGATTTGCACTTGGACCCCCCCCACTGCAATTCAGTTGATTTGTGACACGTTCATGGAGATTAGTAGTATGTAACTTATTAGATCCACTTACTTGACTGTAACCCTTGTTTTGGGATGGCACATCAGATTCCCTTTGATTCTATAATGAATATCAAGGACAGGTTTTTTCGTTTCCGAAAAAAATTGTTTACAATTATTGATTTTTCATTTTGTTTAAATAATGAGTATAGTGCTTGCAACTATTGATGTTCGTGAAAACGAGACTTCTTAATTAAAGAACTTTTATTCTTTATATGAATGTACTTGTATTCTTATTTGTTGGATAAAATATAAAAATGAGGCAAATAATGGGACTGAATTCTATATCTTGGAGAATTAACGGCATTGTACAAGATCATCCAAGTAATATGGTTGTGGAAGGATTTCTATAAATACTCGTTAATACATTTTAGGATTTTAAGTGAATATTATATTAATAATTTTATGAACAATAAGAATATATTCAGAATATATTCAGTTGTGAAGGAAGAAGTCGTATTTTGATACATTGTTAAGGTCTTAGTTGAGAGAAAAGTGGGTTGGTCTTTATTAAAAAAGAGCCACCATTCTTCTTCTTCTAATATTGTTTTATTAGAAGGAAAGTTGTGCAATAAAGCTAAATAGTAATTACACAATGTTTTATGAGAAAGACTTTGGGAAAAAGGAGAGTGAATTGTAGTAGTTGTACTGCAACATTGTAATCTTATTTGTTGGACAAAATAATAAAGACATTAATAATTATTTGTGGACGTAGCCCTTGGTTGGGGTGAATCATGTATATTGATATTATTCTTGTATTTCCACCTCATGTGTTTCATCTTGTTGGAGTATCGGCACAACCTCCTCATGGTATAACCGCTGCACCTATGGGAATATAAAAAATGTGGACTAACGGCCACGTCTGGTGCTGGGTTTCAAATGTTCATCAACATCTGCAGATTTTGGTGTAACGAAAAACCTTACACATCTCTGTTTTATTTAAAACTTGTGAAATATGTAATGTGTGGTGTTAAACAAAAGAGTATGGTATGTAGCAAAAGGTGTGTTTAAGCATGCATATGATCTTTGTTTAAACAATATTAGTTGATTTTGATATTAGATAATGTTATGGTTGATGTAAACACCATGACATGTTGTCATGCTAGTCTTAGTTATTATATTAAAGTAACTAAGTTATTCTTAAAGATGTTTGGGTTACACCATGATGGTAAATTATAATAGAGATACCATTACATGCCTTCTGTGAAATCCTTTATAGTGTAGCAGTCAAAGAAAGTGTGATGTGAAAACCTGAATCATTACTCATAGTAAACTTGCATTTCCTTGAAATAATTACCTTAGTGTAATAATTACCCCCAAGTGGGTAGTTGTGAATAGAAAAGATTGTATTACATTATTAGATAATACTATTCTATTATCATTGGCACTAACATTTATGATTAAAGCAAGTAGTTTAAATAAATAAAACATTAGAAGGTAAAGAATAGACTTGGTTTGTTACATTGATTTTGTCATTAAAGTTTGGTTTTTTGGTTTTCCTTGGTTGATGATCTAAATGAAACTAGTTTAGTTTTTTTTTCTAAATCTTCCATCTATGACCATCCAAATTTATAAATTTCCAATATCATGCCATGCAAGGCTGGGTGTCCTTGTTTTCTCTACTATTGTAAAGCGTCTCTAAATGGTCTAACACTTTCGAGTAAGTGCCTCCTCTGTTGTTTCTTTTCCATTGATACATTTTCAATGTCAATAGAATCCCTGTAGCATCCTTAACTGAAATTGATTTTCATACTTATTCCAATTTTTTCAAATGCAATAGAAATAAATAGTGTAGCATCCTTATACTGGATCATTGTTGGAACTTTTCTTAGCTCTTAATTTCTAAAAATATTAATACAAAAACACTAAACTCGTAGTTCTTATGCTAAAAATTAAAAGTGATATAAGTTTAGCTAAATTTTTTTACTATTAAGCAGAAAAAACAAAGCTACACAGATAATTTAAAATAAATGGTTTATTATCAACCCAACAAGAAAATCAAAATAAGATTACAGGACTGCCTATTAAAAAAGTAGCTTATCAGAAACTGTACAGAAACTTAGAATACATAGTTTTTTATCTACCCAAAAATTTTAAATACATAGTTTTTTATCATTAGAGGAAATTTCAACTCAAAATGGGCCTCCTAAGGAAAATAATAAAATAATATATATTAAATTTGGACGAAGGAAGAAAAAACTACTTTTTTTGTTCATATTTTCAACATATCTCCCTGTGTTTTTACTCAAATTTCGATCAGGAGAGCTCCTTGGATGCGGAATTAAATTCCACATTCAACGAGTACCCACTCTACATACTTTTGATGAGCCACACTACCCCAAAAACAAGAAATACTTTAAAAAACAATGTGATTTATCCTAATTGACTTTCCAAAGCAATGACTGTAATCTAGAAAAATCTTGAACATAACATCAATCAGAGTCATATACACTGTATATTTTTACTTCAGAGCTAAAGCTATATTTCATGCTATGGAAAGGACGAGAAGGAATTAAATGGTAGTGTGGTATATTAGTCATTGGATAGAGAGGAAATAAGATAAGCATGACAAATATTAATACCATGTGGAGGCACCTTGCCTAAACATACAAATATCTTTTCTCAGGATCCAAGCATACAGCTGGTCATATTTCGAAATTTGCAATATAAATAAAATCTTTGTAATTCCAGATTGATGAAGCCAAGGTGGACAGATTGCAAATGAAATCCCCTTTTCTATTTTTCGAGGATGACCTCACATCTTCTACATCTTCTAGACTAAGAGAAAATTAAAAAAATAAAATGATCATAAATAAAATTAATATTTCAAATGTTGAACTTAGAATTTGATAAAAAAAATTCAAACACAAACCCAAATTAATATTTTTACTTAAAATATATGTCCAAGACATAATAAGTGGGTGGATAATGAAAGGTCCTCTTACTAAATTTCAAAAAAATGATAAAAATGTATATATTGGTATATATATTTCCAAATTATATGATGATGATGGTGGTGGTGGTTAAAGTCCCCTGAGACCAACCTTTGGTTTATCGTACCTAAAGAAACGAATTATTTAGTTTGTTTTAAAATTGTATTTCTATGCTCAAAGAGCTTGGACCAAGCTCACTATAATTTTGGCAAGTTAAAAAGCTAGGAAGGTCGGTATTGCAACAAAGATTATGAAACTGAGATCTAATGTGGGTGTACGGAGGGCACTCTAAGAGGAAGTGATTTTCATCCTCAATGTTCATATTCTCACAAAGTTGGATCATTTCCACCCATGGTGTTTTAGGAATTGCCCAACTACCTGATTCACTATGGAGCTCATGAGAGTTCGTTCTTATCTTGGCTATATTAATTTTTTTCTTTGAACTAGTTAAAACAGAGAGATACTTTTGATCTTCTAGAGTAGGGTTGATGATCCCTTTATAATATCTTAATTTTCTTTTAGACTCTAAATCTTTCTCACACCACATTTTCTCTTTAAAATTAAAAGTAACAATATTTTTAATGTTATTTTAATATTTTGCAATGTAACAGTTTCGTCGATCTCCCCATGGTTTAACCAGGATATAGTATCTTTATACCAAGGCTCGCTTGAGCCTTAGGTGATTTTGGTTGGAATTTAAAGCTAGATTAGGAAGTCTATGGTCTCCCATGTTATTTATTTTGTGCTTGTATAACAGGAGCCTAGTCATAGCAAGGATTTCGATAGGGAAAAGACCCACTTCCATAAGGAGAATAGGGTAGGGTGTATTGCTTTTAATTTTGAGGTTATACATTATAAAACGCTTCTGGATTTGCTCAGTCTTCCTCCATGATTCTCTAGAGATGTTTCAACCCCAAACATCACACCAATACAAGATAACATGAGTGACTAAATTTTCAAAGAGGAGCTTCTTTTTATCCTTCCTATATATATTGATGTATTTGTAACTTTGGAATGTATTCACTTGCATATTTTATATTGTATTTCATTGTACCCTGACGAAGATGTTTGTTCCTCTGATCGGGAGAGTCATTAATATAATAAAGTCATGTAAAGTCATTGAGGTTAACCCTCCATTGTAATTCATGGAAATAGTCCCCACAATTGAGTTGAGGATAACCCTCCGATTGTAAGTCGGGGAAATAGTCCCCACAGCTGAGGGGTATTAGGGTTATTATACTCTCCTAGTGAGGTCGACCCTGTAAGTGTAAAATTCAAGTGGAAAAAAAGTATAAATAGAGAGTGAGACTCTCTATTTGGCGCACACACGCACTCAACAATAGTGCATGAGTGAGTGAGGAGGAGCTCGCACAAGTGAGAGAGAGAATAGTTGTTGGAGATCATCTTTGTGTTTTTGGGTTTTACCTTTGCTATTGGTGCTCATTCTATCTCTGAGGAAGTTGCAGGGTTTTCTCCTTTATGGTTTCCCCAAGGAAAATTGTTTGTGTCTCCTATGATTATTTCTGTGCATGTCATTCTCTCAGATAAGATCCTAGATCATATTGGTATCATAGCTAACTTGAGAAGAAGACACTATGTAGCTATAGAATCTAGGGCTTCTTACTTTGTGGGTCTCTCTCCACATATCATCAGCAAAAGGAGGCTAGGCTAACTCTCCATTAAAGGGCACATATTTCCGTCGAAGCAAAATTTGATTCCAAACATTTTTAGTTTTTGACGTGTCACTACTATGGGAAATTAGGGCTTTGTGACAGAAGAGGAATTTTTGAGTGATCCTAGCATAGAATTTATCTCCTCCTCAAAATCAAAATTTTGAGACCAAGATCAAAATTTTTGGTTGGGTAAAACTCCGAGAAAGTCAAACCCTAATTTGACCTCGGACGAGAAAACCTTAAATACTAAAACTAGTTATTTTGGTGTATTCACTATATCTCGATATTAGAGAAGGCTCAGGAGCTGCAAATTTTACATGCCGGAGATAAATTCCTGATGTACCCTGTGTAAAGGTTTCAGCCTCATATTTCCTATATTATGGGAGATATGATTCCTCCAAATCAGGGTTCCAGCCTCTCGCTGGATTCATCCCTAGATAAGACACCTAGGGAAAATTGCTATATCTCGGGATACAAAGGTCCAAATGAAATTTCGCAAGATGTTCTAGATAGGGCACAGAATGTACTTTATGTAGTAAAATTTTCAGACCCCGAAGGTGAAACAGTGACATGTGGAATTCTATACACGTTCGTTATGTTGAACAGTCCTAAGTCTGTACACGTTCGTTATGCTGAACAATCCTAAAATAAGTCACCTTGGGAAAACTCTACAACTCATGGTACTATACAACTCTCTGTAGCTCATGGTACTATACAACTCTCTATTGCTACTTATCTATAATGAATCCTCTTTGCTGACATTTTGGATTAGTGCGCAGTCTCGATGATGTCATGGTAGAGATGGAAGGCATCTAGAAAGTTTCCATGAGATATGGATAAATGTTGTATTGGATAAAATATTTGTATGATTATATCTTTATGCATAAGAATTTTCCATTATAAATATGCATTATGAAATGCTTCTAACCATACAACTAGTGCATTTGACTTGTAGGAAAGATCACGTACAATCATCTACAAGAAAATAAGGTTGAGACTTGTTCCAAAGAACAAGTGACGACAATTCAAGATTCACTCTAATAATCCAAAATAAAGAATCGTGACTAGAATGCGATGCCAAATACCTGAAGGGAAGTCCATAGTATCTTCCATATGGATCTATAAGATCCAGCATGTAGTAGACAGAAACATCGTGGGATACAAGGCAAGATTCGTAGCACGAGGCTTCTCACAGAAAGAAGGCATAGATTACGAAGACACATTTGTAGCCACTGTAATTTGAGACACCTGACAGTCAGAATCATGTGTGCAACTTAAAAAAGGCCTTATATGAGCTTAGAAGGCACCCGTGTGATAACACATAAATGAGGATCTTGGAGATCACCTAGAGTAATGAAGATGTTAACCTTTGCTACAAGGTTGAAGATGAAATCCTATAGAGGATGACAAGTTCACAAATGGGTGCGAGAAGAACTTTTGAAAAGGTTCAAGATAGAGGATTTTGGTATCCAGTGACCCTAGATGGATACATAGAATATTAGTTACAGAGGAAGCTACTTGTCACTCTAGTACAAAATGTTTCAATACATAGAGTACGAAAGGTAGAGGGAGAATGATGTTCCACTTTAGAGGGAGTGACTGCAGAAGATCCTGAGGTTCGACATGGTATGAGAGAATGGAAAACTTACTGATGACTCTAGGATTTACTGATAGTAAAGAAGATTCCAACCTTTACTTCAATTTTGAAGGTGGAATACCAATGATGCTCATGTTCTATGTCGATGACTTGTCCCTAAAAAAAAAAGTGGAGCTCATTAAAGTTGCAAGAAGGAGACTTGCTGCTGAGTTTGAGATGAAAGACTTGGGTATGGTGAATTACTTTATAGACATGGAAGTGTGGCAGAGTGCGAATGGAATCTCCATTGGACAAGGGAAGTATATAGTCAAGATCCTGAAGAGGTTCAGGATAATGGACTGCAAGGACATGGCCACACCTATGGCATTGAACTTAAAGCTATTGAGTGATGTTTCTTGCCACAAAGTATTGTCAGATGTTTTGTCCATTGATGTTCCTGACATATCTGAGACATGCTCACTTGTTTGTAGCATGTAGTAAGGTACCTGAAGGGTACAGTTGAACATGATACGAATAAGAAGACTAACCTGCATGGTTTTGTGGATTCTGATTGGGAAGGCAGCGCCATTGATAGGAAGAGCACTTTGAATAAGAATACTAAACCCAAGTACAAAATGTTTCAATACATAGAGTATGAAAGGCAGAGGGAGAATGATGTTCCACTTTAGAGGGAGTGACTGCATAAGATCATGAGGATCGACATGGTATGAGAGAATGGATAGCTTACTGATGACTCTAGGATTTACTGAGAGTAAAGTGGATTCCAACCTTTACTTCAAGGTTGAAGGTGGAATACCAATGATGCTCCTGTTATATGTCGATGACTTGTCCCTGACAGAAAAAGTGGAGCTCATTAAAGTTGCAAGAAGGAGACTTGCTGCCGAGTTCGAGATGAAATACTTGGGTATGGTGCATTACTTTATAGACATGGAAGTGTGGCAGAGTGCGAATGGAATCTCCATTGGACAAGGGAAGTATATAGTCGAGATCCTGAAGAGGTTCAGGATGATGGAATGCAAGGACATGGCCACACCTATGGAATTGAACCTGAAGCTATTGAGTGATGTTTCTTGCCACAATGTATTGTCAGATGTTTTGTCCATTGATGTTCCTAACATATCCGAGACATGCTCACTTGGTTGTAGCATGCAGTAAGGTACCTGAAGGGTACAGTTGAACATGATATGAATAAGAAGACCAACCTGCATGGTTATGTGGATTCTGATTGGGAAGACAGCGCCATTGATAGGAAGAGCACTCTAGATTGCTGCTTCAGTATCGGATCAGGTGTGATATCTTGGTTGTGCTGGAAGTAGTCCTGCATGGAACTGAGTACAACCGAAGCAGAGTATGTCACATATTGTTCAGCTAGTTGTTAGGCATTGTGGTTGAGGAAGCGAACTATTGGATTTGTTTGATCTCTAGTTGGATGCTACTTGTATATATTGTGACAACCAGAGTTGTGTGAAGTTTTCGAAGAACCTGGTGTTCCATGACAAGTCGAAGCATATCAAGATCAAATATCACTATATCATGGATATGGTGCAGTGAGGAGCAGTGAAGCTCCATTTTGTGATCCAGATCAAGATCTCTTGAAAGAGGGAGTTCTAGCATAACCGGTGAGACAAGTTTCCTGAGCATAAGATCTTGGAAAAGCTCACAGGTCGCTCAGACATAAACGGTCTTGTAGGTTATCCTCAGATGTAATCAATTTTGGCGAAGCTCACAGGTTATCATTGGACATAATCATCCCTGATGTGAATCTATGCTAGAAATGGCCAGAGTGAAGTTTTGAGTACTTCTGGGAGAAGCTTGGTGTTCATCAAATCGAGGTTCCTTCCAAGGGGAAGGGATGAGTCCATGAAGCCTTTTTGACATGGTGGTAGGTTGCACCTCCCATTGTCAAATGTAAGTGCTAAGGCCTTTCTAAAATGGTGGCAGGTTGCACCTCCCATGGTTAGATGTAAGTGATGGGGCCTTTCTAACATGGTGGTAGGTTGCACCTCCCATGGTCAGATGTAAGTGTTGGGGTATTTCTTACATGGTGGCAGGTTGCACCTCCCATGGTCAGATGTAAGTGTCATGGCCTTTTTGACATGGTGGCAAGTTGCACCTCCCATGGTTAGATGTAAGTGTCAGGGCCTTTCTGACATGGTGGCAGGTTGCACCTCCCATGGTCAGATGTTAGTGTCGGGGACGATTTTGACATGGTGGCAGGTTGTACCTCCCATGGTCAGATGTAAGTGTCGGGGCCTTTCTGACATGGTGGCAGTTTGCACCTCCCATGGTCAGATGTAAGTGCTGGGAATTTTTGACATGGTGGTAGGTTGCACCTCGCATGGTCAAATGTAAGTGCTGGGCCTTTCTGACATGGTGGCAGGTTGCACCTACCATGGTCAGATGTAAGTTTTGGAGCCTTTTTGACATGGTGGCAGGTTGCACCTCCCATGGTCAGATGTAAGTGCTGGAGCATTTCTGACATGGTAGTAGGTTGCTCCTCCCATGGTCATATATAAGTGTTGTGCCTTTCTGACATGGTGAAAGGTTGGTCCTCCCATTGTCAGATATAAGTGCAGAGAATTTCCACGGATGGTAGTAGGTATGTCCTACCATGCCGGTGGATGTAAGTGCAGATCCTTTCCCGGATGGTAGCAGGTGTGTCCTACCATGCCGGTGGATATAAGCGTTGAAGAAGATAAAGACCTACATGGAGGCTAGGCCTACAACCAGCATGAAAAGGGGTTGGCTCTGTAAAACTTCCTATGACAAGTAGAATTGAGAGATAGCACCATTTGCTCAAGATAGTGGGAACAATGATGATGATGATCCAGTGACGAAGACTTCTGCTAATGAATTGTGTCAAGAGAATACATTCCTAGTTAAGACGGAGTGTTGATGTATTTATAGCTTCAAAATGTATTCACTTGTATAATTTATTATTTTATTTCATTGTACCCCGACAGAGATGTTTGTTCCTTTGATCGAGAGAGTCACTAATATAATAAAGTCATGTAAAGTCATTGAGGTTAACCCTCCTTTGTAAGTTGGGGAAATAGTCGCCACAATTGAGTTGAAGATAACCCTCTGATTATAGGTTAGGGAAATAGTCCCCACAATTAAGGCGTATTAGGGTTATTAGACTCTCCTAGTGATTTCGGCCCTATAAGAGTAAAAGTCAAGTGGAAAACAAGTATAAATAGAGAGTGAGACTCTCTATTTGGCACACACACTCACTCAACAATAGTGCATGAGTGAAAGAGGAGGAGCTTGCACAAGTGAGAGAGAGAACAACTATCGGAGATCATCTTTGTGTTTTTGGGTTTTACCTTTGCTATTGGTGCTCATTCTATCTCTAAGGAAGTTGCTGGGTTTTCTCCTTTATGGTTTCCCTGAGGAAAATTATTTGTCTCTTGTCTCTTGTGATTATTGTTGTGCATGTTATTCTCTCAGATAAGATCCTAGATCATATTGATTAAATGATAAAAATCTAACAATATACATACACACAAGCATAGCCACTTAACGTGTGGCCTCTAAATACCTGTAGGTCATGTCAACCACTAATTATTCATGTATCAATTATGAGTTATTCATGCATAACTACTACTTTTATTTTATATTTATTTTTTTAACAATTGTTTATTTCGAATTTGGAACGACTGCCATAAAATTAATTACTACACTTGTCTCATCCTCATGCCATCTAGGAAAAGCATAGGAACTACTCCACTCCAAATTCTAAAACATAAACACATATTCACCTCTAATTAGTAGGTAAGACATGCATAATCTAAAGTTAATGATACTTAACCTATGACACCCCGCAAGTTAAGTACTTATGTTAATATTATTTATAACTCATCAAATTTCAACTTTTTAAAATTTTTTATTCAATTTCAAAACATATTTTTTCAAACGAATTCAAAATGTTAGATAAAATAATTTTAAAAAATGAATATTTTCATTAAAAATAATTCAATAAAATATCAAATTGTTTTATTTTTAAAGTGTTATGTTTTATTAATTGAATGCTATTCTATACTATATAGAAAATATGGATCAATAAGAAGTTAATTGTTTCATGTTTAATTCACTTCAATGTAATAATAATAATAATAAATCTAATATATTGTATTACCATTTAATTAATTCTCTTAATTGAAGTCGTTTCTACTTTCATGGAGTTTTATATTATGATGAGATATATAATCTATAACATATATGGGAGAGTGTGAGTTATTGTACCTACCCAAAGGAAGTGTACAATTGTTCTCGATATGTGTTGACTCCATATTACTTTCCCTTTTGACCATAAATTTTTACCTCGTATCCATGGTTTAACATTGTGGTTGATTTTTTTATTTTCTTAAATTTTTTTAAATTAATTTATACATGATTATATTGGTTGTCAAATTGTAGTGTTATTGCTGGGTAATTGAGTTTGACACGCAATTTTTTCTAAGTTTTTCATAAACCTTCCTAAGTTTTCACCTTGGTTGAGGAAAGAAGCAACATGTACTGAATGCATTTAATGCAACCTATTTTAATGCAACTACCATTCATTTAATGCAACAACTTTTAATGCAACCGCCATAATCTCTGTTGCTATCTCATCCTCTTGTTGAAGCTTATTCATGCACTGCGTCATGCACCGCCTTCTTCCTTAAGCTTATTCATGCACCACCTTCTTTATTATTCATGCACCGCCTTCAAGCTTTTTCACCCCTTTCAGCACATAATACTAAAATTAAAATTCAAGGACAATGCAATGCATCAATGCTATTCCTCTAAAGAAGCTTGTTGTGTATATATGTTAGAATCTGCATTTGGATAGTCCTAAGCTAGCAAGTAGTAAGTACTTCTTCTGAAACAAGAGCATATGAGGTTCTGGAGCTGCAAGTCTATCTAGCCTTATTGCTATTGCTATATGCTACATAAAACATTGCTACAGTAAGTACTCAATGTTTGATCTTTATCAAGTTTCTATGATTTTGTCTACATAATAGCTTAGTCTGCATAATAGCCTCTTCACCATTTCCAAATGCTTTCCATACAAATTCAACATACTCTACCATTATACCACCAAAACAATGTTGCAGGGATATAGCCTATCTATAGTAGGATGATGAATTGGATCCTTAGTATGAATAGTATCCAAGATAATGCAAACTATTAATTATTTTAGATATATACTATAGAGCAACACGTTTAAGCTTAGTTCAATCTATACTAACATGACAAATACCATATCAATGATGAGAAAACATAAAGTTTATGCTCAATTCAATCTATGCCAACATGTAAAATACTAGATCAGTGATGGTAAAATAGAAATTTGATAGTGGTGATCAATATCATACCCTTCCACACAAAAGTGCAACCCAGAAAGCAAGTATAGTTGATCTCACAATCAAAATCATTAGTATGAAGGTCATGAGCAGCATCTATAGGCCTTTGCATTGTTTACATGACACCAACAGTTTCTAATCACCGTGCCACAGAAAAATCCCCGTCAAATAACATGCTTTAGCTGATAGAATCTCATTTCATTTGATCCTGCAGTTGGCTTGCATCCCAGGAATCTTCGTGGAATCTTAGTACAATTGAAATTGTTGATAGTTATCAAATCTATCATCCAAGTGCCGATTTCCCCAAGTGATTTAAGATACAGGAACTTTGACAAACCCTTCGATGTTTCCTTTAGAGAAAGAAATACTTCCTGCTCTAAGTTCACAATGGAGCTGGAGGGAATTCCCAGGTCATCATCTGAAGCTTCAATGAGATAAAACAGATCAAACCTCAAGTCTAAATCTAGGGTTTTTCTTTCCTGGACGCAAAAACTATCGGAGGCATCCGAATTGTGCTAAGAGTTGGAGAAGAGATAAGAGGTGGAACATGTCGCCACAATTTCTTCTTCGAAGCTTATCATGACTTCGTTTACGAGCTCCTCGTTGGGAGGGAATTCTTCGTCGTCGTTATTTGCTAAAGTTTTTTCTAACTGCAGCAGATAAGAGAAACTAATCTGTTTTTTCACCGTTGAAGCATTTCGGATCCCCCACATCAATGGAATCCGGCAGATCCGCGGGCTCACGTTCTCGTTTTCTGAGAGAGGATAAGAGGGAAATCAGCCAGCTGCAGTGAATATCTTCTCTTCCTGTTTCTATTTCCAGAATGAGTTACAAAGCGCATAAGATAACATCTAATAATGGTATTGGCTATATAGAAGTATTGCACTTAGCATCTCAAACTATAGACACAAAGGATGAAAGCCTTATATAGTTTAATATGGAGGAGGGGGTTTTGGCAGGAACAACCTATCATGTCAGAAAGATAAAGAATCTAGTACAACGGGAATGGATAATACCAAATTTTTCTATAGAAAATTTCTTCATTAAGTTGCATAGCTTTTGCTTGCTTTAAAGTCAATCTCGATGCCTATGTTCTATTATTCCAAGGAAACCCTCCATCTTCTCAGCATTACCGAAGAATTGGGTGAGAAGTTTTTTCTTTGTCCATATTAATAGTAGATAGGGGTTGCTTGCAACTAGTTTTATTTCGAAGCATCTACTTTCTTTTAGCTATTGATCCATGTATAGGTTCTAGCTCTTCTTGCTTGTTCTATCGTATGAGTAGCAAACTTGGGGGTTATATCTATTTGTCTCTGGCTGGTCTAGATGCCTTTTGAGGTATAGCTACAGGAGAAAACCACACATTCATTTTTGTCGATGGCTCACCAAAAATATATTTTCTAGCCCGTTACTTTGTGACATGAAGTGAAAAGATTGAGCGAAGAACAACTCGCTACACTACTTTGAATTTTTCAATCCCTCCAAACATAGGAATACACTCATGATTATCTTTTCCTGCCTGAAAGCACCTGCCATGACACTACGAACCACTTCTATCTATGCATGCAAACTCCTTACTGCATGATTTGGAAAGATGAGTAATGAATGCTAGAACAAGCACGACATTCTCGAACAAGCACCCCATTTTCACATTTACAATACATGCATGTGGCCACGTAGCTAAAGTGTTTCACTGCTACAGGTGTCTTATATGGTGTACGTTGTTGGGTAGTTTCTACAACTCATTGACTATAGAATTAAGTATTATATGGTGTAGGGCCTTTACGATTGTAGTGTCATCGGGATTTGAATTAATATAAAATCAGCCATCATTTAATGGATCTATTTATTATTATGGATGGTGCACATATGATAATGAAAAAATAAAAAAATGATGATGTATCAAACTTACCGATATAGAATATTGGTGGAATCATGAATGTGCCTACCTGGGCTGGACTGCACAGTTCGAAACAATGCATCGATGACTGGGTTGAGTCTATCCCCTTTAGCCTGGGTGATTAGCTTGGCCTGGTACGTAGGGGGAACAACTCTTAGTAGGTTGAGTCTAGCTTTCTTTCCCAACCGAGCGGGAATTCGAGTTCTTTAATTCTCTCTTTTTTGTTCATCAAGATCGATCTTATCTCTTCTTCTACAGTTTGGTTTTATTTTCTTATTTTTCCGGTCGAATAAATCCTTAGCTGGGTGAAGCTATCCTTTTTAGCCTTGGTTGAAAAATGGAATAAGCAATTAGGTTTCTTAGCTCAACCTCATAAATACAAACATTTAAAACATATATTATATAAGATCCACCTTTGTCACTATATCCACATTGTTTTAATAAATAAAACCATTTAAAATATATACTATATAAGCTCCACCTTTGTCACTATATTCATTATTAGGGCATGTGTTTTGGTAATGTCACGATATCCATTAAGTGTGTATTTGTGTTTTGTTAATTTTTTTTCCACAGATTTTGTTTTGCTAATTATACACTTGATATAATTTCTTACCTAAATTAAGTTATAATATAAAGTATAATATAAAGAAGCTAACAATGGAGGTAGGTTTTCCTTTAGCATTAAGACTTCGTCGTTGTTGTTGATTTTCACAATAGTTTATTTATGTGTGTGCATTATTGTCAATGCTCTAGGTCTTTACTTATCACGTGTATAGTTTTAGTCAACACGATATAACTATAATCATTACTAATTATTATTTATATTTCATTATTAGTTTGTGTTATATAAAGATCTTTATGGCATTCTACAAAATCATTATTTTTGAACAATAAGAAACTAAATAACCCAACTCCACTTATGGCATGAATATAAGCATTCTTATGTAGACTTATCAATACATACAATTTAAGTAAATCTTATTTAGACTATCAATACATAGAATTAAACCTACTTCAACCTACTTACTTCAATAGGTATAAGCTACCCTGCAGCACTTGTTTAATTTTGTTTTCTTCTTGGAAATTTTTTAAAATATTTTTTTGATTTTGGATAAATTTAAAATTGAGGATTATTGTGACGTTATTTGTCACACTAAATTTAAAATATAAAATATAGAAAGTAAAATTATATTTTATTAATTTTTTTAATAATATTATTGTTTTACAATATTGTAATAAAGAAATGTTGAAAATTAAACCCTAATTTTATTGTAATATAGAAATATTGGGTAAAAACTTTGGGAAAGTCAAACCCTAATTTGAGCACGAACCAGAAAACCCTAAAAGACTAAAACCAGTCATTTTGGTGCATTCTCTATATCTCGATATTGGAGAAGGCTCACGAGTCACAAATTTTACAGGCCAAAGAAAAATTCTTGTTGTACCTTTTGTAAAGGTTTCAGCCTCAGATTAACTATATTATGGGAGATATGATTCCTCTAAATCAGGGTTCTAGCCTCTCCCGGGATTCATCCCTAAATAAGACACCTAGGGAAAATTGCTATATCTCGGGATACGAAGGTCCAAATTAATTTTCTCAAGATGTTCTAGATAGGGAACGGACTGTACTTTTTGTAGTAAACTTTTCAGACCCCAAAGGTGAAATAGTGGCATGTGGAAGTTTGTACACGTTCGTTATGCTGAACAGTCCTAAAATAAGTCACCTTGGGAAACCTCTGATAAGTCCCAATTGGTGAAACCAATTCTGCTCAAACCTATGGTGTTGGAAAGACGACAGACGAGGCTACCTCTATGAGAATTTTTAGAAATATAGGAGAAGTACTTTCAGATATATTGCAGAAACAATATCAGGAAATTATGTAGAAGAAATTGAATAAAACTAGGGCATAAGTTATTTTGCAGTTTTGATCACAATTTTGGGAAAATGAGTATGCTCCTTAGCTCACCTTGAGGAGGAACATATTTTTATCCAAACATATCTGAAATATTTCAAGTTTTGAAAATTAGGGTTTCTCTGACAAACCCTAGATCAGTGAGATCTAGAACCAGGACAGACGCCTCAAATTGGTAAGATCTAATCTTTTTCTATTTACATTTGAGGTTCTCATTTCAAAATGACCTATCACACTAGCTTGATGACAAGCTTGGTTAAGCTGACAAATTCCAAGTATGGAAGTATAAGACCTCTATGATCCTTAAAGAAATTGACTTGGATCAGTATTTCAGTAAGAAAGGTCTAGGAGCCAAAGGGAGATGAGGCTAAGGATAGAGCTAAGAGAATCATTGTAGATTCTATTAAAGATCATCTCATCCCTCATGTGTCATCCTTGAAGACACCAAAAGGAAGTGTTAATTGCTATGACGAAGCAATCGAAGAAGAACAAGATATTGTTATAACCACCTTGAATGGCCTCCCAAGATCATGGAATTCATTCATTCGAGAAATGTGTGCCAGAAGAAAGTGATTACTTTCAGCAAAATCTAGGAAGAGCGCAGACAAGAAGAATCTCGACTCATAATAAGAGAAGAGAAGATGGGAATAACTAAAGATCAAGCTCTCACGATTCAAAGAAGATCCCTCAAGCAATGAGGAATATGAAGGACTCAATTCTTGAAGAACCTCTTATCCATCTTAGCATTTCGATAAGAAATGATGATGTCATGAATAAAGAAGATGATAAAGTTGAAGGTGCAAGAAGGAGTCTACCCACGAAACAAATAAAGATAAGTATTTGAATTGTTTTTTCCTATATATATAGTTGTTTATATGATATTGTTTAGTGGTAGAATGTTTTCATTAATGACAGTATACTACTAATATGCATGTGATGGGTAAGTAGCTCATGGTACTATACAACTCTCCATTGCTACTTATCTAGAATGAAACCTCTTTGCTGACATTTTGGATTAGTGCACAATCTCAATGATGTCATGGTACAGATGGAAGGCATCTAGAAAGTTTCCGTGAGATATGGATAAATGTTGTATTGGCTAAAATAGTTCCATGATTATATCTTTATGCATAAGAATTTTCCATTATAAATATGCATTATGAAATGTTTCTAACCATACAACTGGTGCATTTGACTTGTCGGAAAGATCGCGTACAATCATTTACAAGAAAATAAGGATGAGACTTGTTCCAAACAACAAGTGATGATAATTCAAGATTCACTCTAATAATACAAAATGAAGAATGATGACTAGAATTTGATGTCGAAGACCTGAAGGAATGCCCATAGTATCTTCCATATGGATCTACAAGATCCAGCATGCAGTGGACAGAAACATCGTGGGATACAAGGCAAGATTCATAGCACGATCTTTTCACAGAAAGAAGGCATAGACTATGAAGAGACATTTGCAGCCACTGTAATTCGAGACACATGACAATGAAACTCATTCATGCAACTTAAAGAAGGCCTTATACGACCTTAGAAGGCACCCATGGGATAACACATAAATGAGGAGCTTGGAGATCACCTGGAGTGATGAATATCTTAACCTTTTCTACAAGGTTGAAGATGAAATCCCATAGAGGATGACAAGCTCACAGATGGGTGCGAGAAGAACTTTTGAAAATGTTCAAGATAGAGGATCTTGGTATCTAGTGACCCTAGATGGATACATAGAATATTAGTTGTAGAGAAAGCTACTAGTCACTCCATTACATAATGTTTCAATACACAGAGTATAGAAGGAAGAGGGAGAATGATGCTCCACTTCAGAGGGAGTAAGCACAGAAGATCATGAGGTTTGACATGGTACGATAGAATGGACAACTTACTAATGGCTCTAGGATTTACTGAGAGTAAAGTAGATTCCAACCTTTACTTAAATATAGAAGGTGGAATACCAGTGATGCTCCTGTTATATGTCAATGACTTGTCCTTGACAGAAAAAGTGGAGCTCATTAAAGTTGCAAGAAGGAGACTTGCTGTCGAGTTTGAGATGAAAGACTTGGGTATGGTGCATTACTTTATAGACATGGAAGTGTGGTAGAGTGAAAATGGAATACCCTTGGACAAGGGAAGTATATAGTCGAGATCCTGAAGAGGTTCAGGATGATGGACTTCAAGGACATGGCCACACCTATGGCATTGAACCTAAAGCTATTGAGTGATGTTTCTTGCCATGATGTATTGTCAGATGTTTTGTCCATTGATGTTCCTGACATATCCAAGACATGCTCACTTGGTTGCATAGCATGAAGTAAGGTACATGAAGGGTACAGATGAACATGATACGAATAAGAAGACTAACCTGCATTGTTATGTGGATTCTGATTGGGAAGGTAGTGCCATTGATAGGAAGAACACTTCGAGGTGCTGCTTCAATACGGGATCAGGGGTGATCTCTTGTTTAGCAAGAAGCAGTCTTACGTGGCACTGAGTACAACCAAAGCAGAGTATGTTACAACTTGTTCAACTAGTTGTTATGCAGTGTGGATGACAAAGCTTCTATCTAATTTGTTTGATCTCTAGTTGGTTGCTACCTATATATATTGCATCAACCATAGTTGTGTGAAGTTGTCAAAGAACCCAATGTTCCATGACAAGTCAAAGCATATCGAGATCAAATATCACTATATCAAGGATATGGTGCAGTGAAGAGCAGTGAATCTCTAGTTTGTGATCCAGATCGAGATCTCTCGAAAGAGCGAGTTCTAGCATAGTCAATGACATAGCTTGTCTGAGCATAAGATCCTGGCGAATCTCATAGGTCACGCAGACATAAATGGTCCTGTAGTTTGTCCTCAGATGTAATCAGTCATGGAGAATCTCGTAGGTTATCATTGGACATAATCATCCTTGATGTGATTCTATGCTAGAAATCGCTAGAGTAAAGTTTTGAGTACTTTAGGGAGAAGTTTGGTGTTCATCAGATCGAGGTTCCTTCCAAGGGGAAGCGATGAGTATGTGAAGCCTTTCTGACATGGTGGTAGGTTGCACCTCCCATGGTCAAATGTAAGTGACAGGGCCTTTCTGACATGGTGGTAGGTTGCACCTCCCATGGTCAGATGTAAGCGTCGGGGCCTTTATGACATGGTGGCAGGTTGCACCTCCCATGGTCAAATGTAAGTGCTGGGCCTTTTAGACATGGTGGCAGGTTGCACCTGCCATGGTCAGATGTAAGTTTTTGGGCCTTTCTGACATGGTGGCAGGTTGCACCTCCCATGGTCAAATGTAAGTGTTGGAGCCTTTCTGACATGGTGGTAGGTTGGTCCTCCCATGGTGATATATAAATGTTGTGTCTTTCTGACATGGTGGAAGGTTTGTCCTCCCATGGTCAGATGTAAGTGCAGAGCATTTCCATAGATGGTAGTAGGGTCCTACCATGCCGGCAGATGTAAGTGCAGAGCCTTCCTAGATGGTAGTAGTCGTGTCCTACCATGTTGGTGGATATAAGCGCTAAAGAAGATGAAGACCTACATGGAGGCTAGTCCTACAACTAGCATGAAAAGGGGTTGGCTCTGTAGAACTTCCTAGGACTAGTAGAATTGAGAGATAGCACCATTTGCTCGAGATAGCAAGAACAGTGATGATGATGATGATCCAGTGATGAAGACTTGTGCTAATGAATTATGTCAAGAGAATACCTTCCTATTTAAGAGGGAATGTTGATGCATTTGTAGCTTCGGAATGTATTCACTTGTATATTTATTATTGTATTTCATTGTACCCCGACGAAGATGTTTTATCCTCTGATATAGAGAGTCACTAATATAATAAATTCATGTAAAGTCATTGAGGTTAACCCTCCATTGTAAGTCCTGGAAATAGTCCCCACAATTGAGTTTAGGATAACCCTCTGATTGTAAGTCAGGGAAATAGTCCCCACAGTTGAGGGGTATTGGGGTTATTAGAGTCTCCTAGTGAGGTCGGCTCTGTAAGAGTAAAAGTCAAGTGGAAAACAAGTATAAATAGATATTGAGACTCTCTATTTGGCACACACACTCACTCAACAATAGAGCATGAGTGAGAGAGGAGGAGCTTGTACAAGTGAGAGAGAAAACAACTATTGGAGATCATCTTTGTGTTTTTGGGTTTTACCTTTGCTATTGGTGCTCATTCTATCTCTAAGGAAGTCGCTCGGTTTTCTCCTTTATGGTTTCCCCAAGGAAAATTCTTTGTGTCTCTTGTCTCTTGTGATTATTGGTGTGCATGTTATTTTGTAAGATAAGATCCTAGATCATATTGATTAAATGATAAAAATATAACAATATACACGCACACAAGCATAGCCACTTAACTTGTGGCCTCTGAACACTCGTAGGTCATGTCAACCACTAATTATTCATGTATCAGTTACCAGTTATTCATGCATAGCTACTACTTTTATTTTATATTTTTTTTTAATAATTGTTTATTTCGAATTTGGAATGACTGCCATAAAATTAATTAGTGCACTTGTCCCATCCTCATGCCATCTAAGAAAAGCATAGGAACTACTCCACTCCAAATTCTAACATATAAACACTGCAAATTATAAGACAGAAACACATATTGACCTCTAATTAGTAGGTAAGACATGCATAATATAAAGTTAATGATACTTAACCTATGACACCCCGCAAGTTAAGTACTTATGTTAATATTATTTATAGGTCATCAAATTTCCACTTTTTAAATTTTTTTTATTCAATTTCAGAACATATTTTTTCAAACGACTTTAAAATGTTAGATAAAATATTTTTAGAAAATGAATATTTTCATTAAAAATAATTCAATAAAATATCAAATTGTTTTATTTTTAAAGTGTTATGTTTTATTAATTGAATGCTAGTCTATCCTATATAGAAAACATGGATCAATAAAAAGTTAATTTTATCATGTTTTAATTCACTTCAATTTAATAATAATAATAAAATCAAATATATTGTATTACCATTTACTTTCATGGAGTTTTATATTATGATGAGATATATAATATATAAACATAGATGGGAGAGTGTGAGTTATTGTACCTACCGAAAGGCGGTGTACAATTGTTTTTGATATCCGTTGACTCCATACTACTTTCCCTTTTGACCATAAATTTTTAACTCGTATCTATGGTTTAACATTGTGGTTGATTTTTTTTATTTTCTTAAAAATTTTAAAATTAATTTATACATGATTCTATTGGTTTTCAAATTATAATGTTATTGTCGGGTAATTGAGTTTGACACACAATTTTTTCTAAGTTTTTCATAAACTTTCTTAAGTTTTCACCGTGGTTGAGGAAGGTAGCAACATTTACTGAATGCATTTATTGCAACCTATTTTAATGAAACTACCATTCATTTAATGCAACTGCCATAATATCTATCGCTACCTCATCCTCTTGTTGAATCTTATTCATGCAACACCTTCTTGCAGAACCACCTCACTCAAGCGTTTTCACCCCTTTCAGCACATAATACTAAAATTAAAATTCAAGGACAATGCAATGCATCAATGCTATTCCTCTAGAGAAGCTTGTTGTGTATAGATGTTAGAATCTGCATTTGGATAGTCCTAAGCTAGCAAGTAGTAAGTACTTCTTCTGAAACAAGAGCGTCTGAGCTTCTGGAGCTGCAAGTCTATCTATCCCTGTTGCTATTGCTATATGCTACATAAAACATTGCTACAGTAAGTACTCAATGTTTGACCTTTATCAAGTTTCTATGATTTTGTATGCATAATAGCTTAGTGTGCATAATAGCTTCTTCACCATTTCCAAATCCTTTCCATACAAATTCAGCATACTCTACCATTAGAGCACCAAAAAAATGTAGCACGGATATAGCCTACCTATAGTAGGATGATGAATTGGATCCTTAGTATGAATAGTATCCAAGATAATGCAAATTATTAATTGTTTTAGATATATACTATAGAGCAACCCGTTTAAGCTCAGTTCAATCTATGCTAACATGACAAATACTATATCAGTGATGAGAAAACATAAAGTTTATGCTCAATTCAATCTATGCCAACATGCAAAATAATATATCAGTGATGGGAAAATGAAAAGTTGATAGTGGCGATCAATATCATACCCTTCCACACAAGAGTGCAACCCAGAAAGCAAGTATAGTTGATCTTGCAATCAAAATCATCAGTATGAAGGCCATGAGCAGCATCTGCAGGCCTTTGCATTGTTTACATGACACCAACAGTTTCTAATCACCTTGCCACAGAAAACTCCCTGTCAAATAACATGCTTCAGCTGATATAATCTTGGTTCATATGATCCTGCAGTTGGCTTGCATCCTAGGAATCTTTGTGGACTCTTAGTACAATTGAAATTTTTGATATTTTTCAAAGCTATCATCCAAGTGCCAATTTTACCCAAGTGATTTAAGATACAGATTCTCTGACAAACCCTTCGATGTTTCCTTTAGAGAAATACATACTTCCCGCTCTAAGTTCACAATGGAGTTAGAGGGAATTCCCAGGTCATCATCTGAAGCTTCAATGAGATAACATAGATCAAACCTCAAGTCTAAATCTAGGGTCTTTCCTTCCTGGATGCAAAAAATATCGAAGGTGTCCAAATTATGCTGAGAGTTGGAGAAGAGATAAGAGGTGGAACATGTCGCCACAATTTCTTCTTCGAGGCTTATCATGACTTCGTTTACGAGCTCCTCGCTGGGAGGGAATTCTTCGTCATCGTCATCTGCTAAAGTTTTGTCTAACTACAGCAGATAAAAGAAACCGGTCTATTTTTTCACTGTTGAATCATTTCAAATCCCCCACATCAATGGAATCCGGTAGAGCCTTGGGCTCACGTTCTCATTTTTTGAGAGAGGATAAGAGGGAAATCATCCAGCTACAACGAAGATCTGCTCTTCCTGTTACTATTGCCAGAATGAGTTGCAAAGTGCATAAGATAACATCGGATAACAGTATTGGCTATATAGAAGTATTACACTTAGCATCTCAGACTATAGACATAAAGGATGAAATCCTTATATAGTTTAATATGGTTGAGGGGGGTTTGGCTCAAATAGCCTGTCATATCAGAAAGATAAAGAACCTAGTACGACAGGAATGGATAATAGCAAATTATTAGTCTTTAGAAAATTTCTTCATTAAGTTCCATAGCTTTTGCTTGGTTGAAACTTAATCTTGCTGCATGTTAAGTCAGTAATTTGTTTCTTCAATTTTTGTTTGGTTTTCATTTTATTCCAAGTTACTCATTTGCTTTAGTTTGGTTTTTTTTTTTGCTTCCTTTAAGAGATTTTTAGTTTTCAAGTGAAATTTTGAGCTTTTGCCTTTAGACATTTTGTTTTTTGATCCTATATATTATTGAAGGATTTTAAAAGGTCATCATGTCTAATAATGGACTCACAAATCATATTAAAAGCATACCCATTATTCAAACAACAGCAAGTAAAAGAAGCTGAAGTGCCTTATGTTGAAGATCAACAATTGGAAGAAGAAACAACACCTACAGAAACAATTGATCAAGAAAACCCTACTGTTCATGGTATATCTTCAGAATTACTGTAAAATATTGCATTCCCTTCAGAGTGAGCTAGCAGATGCAGAATACAAAGTCTCAGCACTTATGAATAAAAAAAGGAGGCAGTAGAAACAAAATTCTGTTCTATTTTTCCTGTTTTAAGTTATTGAAGTCAAAAGCAGATCACGAGCTGATGGAGAGGAATTTTTGAAAAAAAAAAGAGGTTTTTTTTCATAACATACACATATACAAAAAAATCTCTCTTTTTTGCAACAGATGTAAAGGTTTGGAAGATTCAGTTTAATCTTTGCAGCCTATTTTTCAAGGATTTTAAATATTTAATATTTTCCTGTTTTAGTGTTCATTTTGTGGGGCATATTATGATTGATTGAAGATGAATTTTTAACAACTAAGAGAGGTTTTTGTCCATAACTGACCCATTTACAAAAGCCTCTCTCATTTTTCACACAGGTGTCACGAATTGAGAGATATGGAAGCTTCTGTGACACCTATTTTCCAGAAATTCGCCGTATTTGCCAGGAATCCAATTTGCTATTTTTAGTCAATTAGTTGAATTAGTTAGTTAATGTAACTACTGGGTAGTTTCAATTTCGACCTAATGAAAGGGAGATAGAACTAATTCTTTGTAATTATAAAATAGGGACAAAGGGACTGAAGAAGGGTTTGATTTTTGGGATAGCTTCAGGAGGTCTGAAGACTTGTTCATGAGTTCAAACTTGTTCATGAGTTAAGTATCAAAACTCTTGTATGCATTTGATGATGAAACTATGAGATATATAAAACTTTTCACCCTTCAGTTCTGTGTTGGCTTCATTTTTCATATTGTTTAGTTGCTTAATTGATATACTCATTACTGGTTTATGTTTATATGCTGGTGATGCTTGTCTTTTATGAATGAACTTCAATACTGTGTTTTGTTGGATCTTGTTGAATGTATTATGCATCTTTTTATTCTTTTGTTTATGATTTAGTTATTAATTTGTTCATGAATGTATTCCCTGTCCTTCCCAAAGTTCACAACCAAGAAATCTTTCAAGAAAACCCTAAACCTAATTTGTTTTATTGAGTTTTGTTTGAGTGTGTGTTGGCTTGTTTCTCTAGCATTAGAAACAATTTCTGGCACAAACATCTTTGGCGCCATTGCCGAGGATGAAGCTGAAGCATATCTTCCCTGGGATACTCATCTATTTTACTGGTTTAAGAGGTGGACTTAAACTAGCACTTTTGAAGGCTATTTTTCACCAAAGTTTGACACAGTGGCTGCTAGAAGAATTAGAAGGTTTCAGTCATCCCTATCTTTATATAGCCTTGATTGATTTGAACTACTGTCACCCCTTTCTCTTTCTAAGGAGAAAAAACAAAATCTATCTTGAAAAATTGATTGGCGACTCCACTATTTCAAGATGCAGAGGCCGATGTCCATGGAAGCTATTTTGGCTCGAAGGTTTGCACCTTTCAATTTTTCTGATATTCCATGTTTTCCAAATCCAGTACCTATTATGGATGTTTGGGGAGATTGTCTTCCACGGCTTAGAGAAAGCAAAGAGGATAATCCTTCAGATCACCTCATCAAATTTCATCAATGTATGGTTCAGTTAAATATCCAACATGAAGATGTGCTCATGAAGATGTTCATGTATTCACTTGAACAAGATGCACGAGATTGGTATTTTTCTCTTCCCGCTGCTAGCATCTCCTCACTGAAAGAATTTCACACATGTTTTTGGAAATGTTGTAAGTATCTGTACTCAGCTGAACTCTTTTTAAAATATTGTTGTGAGCAGGCTGATGTTTATCATACAATTTCTGATTTAAAAAATCATGATGATGAGTGCCATCAAGGGTTCAAAACATGTCATGAAGAAGTTGAAGTTTCAGAATTTGTTGAAGATGAAAAGGTAACATTTTCAGATACTGCTATCAAGGAAGAATGTCATGATCATTATGATAATCAAGTTGTTGTTTTAGGTCAATTTGAGGATTATTCAAGTGATGAGATCAGTAGAGATAGTTTGAAACATTCTCATGATGATTTCAACAGCCTTGATAACCGTTTGAATGCAAATCCTTTTGAAGTTCAATCTCTAGTTCAACAAACTTTTGAAAATCATTGTTGTGTTAAAGATCAGCTTTGTATTGAAGGAAAAGATGAACCTTTGGCATCATCATTCGAAATTTCTCAGAATGCTCCTTGCTATGATGAAGAGATTAGGGTTCTAAGACAAGAATTTTGTGATGAATTAGATTCTATTCCTTTTGGTTTTGATAGTAAATTCGATGAAGGCTAGGCTATTCAAATTTTTTCAGAAGTTACTCATATTCATAGATATGATAAATCTGTTGTTCAAAATCATTATGAAGATGCTCTAATTTTTAATAAATATGATGATGAAATTGAAAAGAAAGACTCAAAAATCTATGAGGTGTGTGATATGTCACAATCTGATCAGCAGATTCAAGAATGCATTCAGTCTATTATCCTTGAATAGCAAAAGCCAATGCCTGATAGACATTTATTTTAAGACAGTGTGGAAAAGGAGGTTCAAAGTGTTGACATTATTGGTGATACTATTCAAAAAATCATGGAGAAAATTCAGGCTGATCCTGATGTCCTTTTTCGCCAACGCCTGATTGATATTCATGGAACAAAATATTCTTATGGACAGCTTGTCTTTTTCATATAGCAGGAAGAGGTAACTTATGGAAATTTTTATGATCCAGTAGCAGATTATTTAGAGTCAATACCAGGTTATAAATCTGTTATTTCAGAGACACTATTTGATGAAAGTGGGTATAAGTTGTTAAATCTCTGCTCTTCATGTTTTCCAATAGTTTTGATTATATATATATTTAGAGTTGGAAAAAAGTTTTGGTGAGTTGATCAATTTTTTTCTTGGTGACATTCGAAATGGGATTTCAATTTGATTCAGTAAAGAGAAGGTTCCTCAGAGAAAGAGATTTGATTTTTCATTGTATATATCAGTGTGTGAAGGATTGAATAAAGACTCCATAGCTCAATGGAAGTTTTGCAAACAGGTAGATAAGGTAGCAGACAGAAAGAATTGGTCTACAGGTTCTTGAAGCCTTGCAGGGAGGACTTCATCCCGCAGTTGGAGCCAGATGTTAAGTCAGTAATTTGTTTCTTCAATTTTTGTTTGATTTGCATTTTATTCCAAGTTACTCATTTGCTTTAGTTTGGTTTTTTTTTTTTGCTTCCTTTAAGAGATTTTTAGTTTTCAAGTGAAATTTTGAGCTTTTGCCTTTAGACTTTTTGTTTTTTGATCCCATAGATTATTGAAGGATTTTAAAAGGTCATCATGTCTAATAATGGACTCACAAATAATATTAAAAGCAATCCCATTATTCAAACAATAGCAAGTAAAAGAAGCTGAAGTGCCTTATGTTGAAGATCAACAATTGGAAGAAGAAACAACACCTACAGAAACAATTGATCAGGAAAACCATACTGTTCATGGTATATATTTAGAATTATTGTTAAAGCTTGCAGTCCCTTCAGAGTGAGCTAGCAGATGCAGAATACAAAGTCTTAGCACTTATGAATAAAAAAAGGAGGCAGTAGAAACATAATTCTGTTCTATTTTTCCTGTTTTGAGTTATTGAAGTCAAATGTAGATCACGATCTGATGGAGAGGAATTTTTGAAAACCAAAAGAGGTTTTTTTTCATAACATTCCCATATACAAAACCTCTCTCCATTTTGCAACAGATGTAAAGGTGTGGAAGATTCAGTTTAATCTTTTCAGCCTATTTTTCGGGGATTTTAAATATTTAATATTTTCCTGTTTTAGTGTTCATTTTGCGGGGCCGATTCTGATTGATTGAAGATGAATTTTTAAAAACCAAGAGAGGTTTTTGTCCATGATGGACCCATTTATAAAAATCTCTCTCATTTTTCATACAAGTGTCACGAATTGAGAGATACGGAAGCTTATTTGAAACCTATTTTCTAGAAATTTGCCATATTTGCCAGGAATCCAATTTGTTATTTTTAGTCAATTAGTTGAATTAGTTAGTTAATATAACTGCTGGGTAGTTTCAATTTCGACCTAATGAAGGGGAGATAGAACTACTTCTTTGTAATTATAAAAGAGGGACAAAGGGACTGAAGAAGGGTGCGATTTTTGGGATAGCTTCAGGAGGTCTGCAGACTTGTTCATGAGTTCAGACTTGTTCATGAGTTAAGTATCAAAAATCTTATATGCATTTGATGATGAAACTATGAGATATATGACATTTTTCACCCTTCAGTTCTATGTTGGCTTCATTGTTCAGCTTGTTTAGTTGCTTAATTGATTTACTCATTATTGGTTTATGTTTATATGCTGGCGATGCTTGTCTTTTATGAATGAACTTCAATACTGTGTTCTGTTGGATCTTGTTGAATGTATTATGCATCTTTGTCTTCTTTTGTTTATGATTTAGTTATTACTTTGTTTATGAATGTATTCCATGTCCTTCCCAAAGTTCACAACCAAGAAACCTTTCAAGAAAACCCTAAACCTAATTTGTTTTATTGAGTTTTGTTTGAGTGTGTGTTGGCTTGTTTCTCTGGCCTTAGAAACAATTTCTGGCACAAACACTGCCTATGTTAAATCATTCCAAGGAAACCCTCCATATTCTCAGCATTACAAAAGAATCAGGTGAGAAGTTTTTTCTTTGTGCATATTATTAGTAGATAGGGGTTGATTGCAACTACTTTTCTTTGGAAGCATCTGCTTTCTTTTAGCTATTGATCCATGTATAGGTTCTAGCTCTGCTTGCTTGTTCTATCATATGAGTAGCATACTTGGGAGTTATATCTATGTGTCTCTGGCTGGTCTAGATGCCTTTTGAGGCATAGTTATAGGATTTTTTCCGATGGCTCGCCAAAAATATATTTTCTAGCCCGTTGCTTTGTGACATGAAATGAAAAGCTTGAGCGAAGAACAGCTCGCTACAATGCTTTGGATTTTTCTATCCCTCCAAACATAGGCATACGCTCGTGCTTATCATTTCCCGCCTGAAAGCACCTGCCATGACACTATGAACCACTTCTATCTATGCATGCAAACTCCTTACTGCATGATTTGGAAAGATGAGTAATGAATGTTGGAGGAAATGGAGAAGAACACAGAGGGAGAGTAATGAAAGCTAGAGGAACTTCATTCTCAAACAAGCACGTCATTCTCAAACAAGCACCCCATTTTCACATTTGCAATACATGCATGTGGCCACGTAGCTAAAGCATTTCACTACTACATGTGTCTTATATGGTGTACGTTGTTGGTTAGTTTCTACAACTCATTGACTATAGAATTAAGTATTATATGGTGCGGGGCCTTTACAATTGCAGTTTCATAGGGATTTGAATTAATATAAAATCAACCATCATTTAATGGATCTATATATTATTATGGATGGTGCACATATGATAATGGAAAAATCAAGAAATGATGATGTATCACACTTACCGATGTATCACACTTACCGATATCACATCTATCCTTAACGCACCTGTTATTCGTGGATGATGTTATTCATATTGGGGCCAGTACTATTGAAGAATGGAGTGCTTATAAAGGTGCTCTTGATTTATTTTTCAGGGTATCTGGGATGTCTGTTAGCCCTTTAAAGTCCTCTTTCCTCTACCAGAATGTAGATTCTAATTTCAGGGGGAAGCTTGCTGAACTGTTTCCTTTCAAGATGGACCCTATTACTATGGGTTTCAAGTACTTGGGATTTCATCTTAAACCTTTGGGATACCACACCTCTGATTGGAGATGGCTAATCCTTTTATTTGAAATAAAGATTCATTACTGGACTTACAGGTATCTTTCACTTGGTGGTAGAGTGGTCCTCATTAAAGCTATGCTAACAGGGTTGGCTGTCTATTGGTTTTCTTTGGAAAGATGTCCCAAATATATACTAAATGCACTATTGGACACAAGCTTTCTCATCTGGTCAACTGGGAAACTCTTTCCCTACCTTTTGAATTTGGTGGTTGGGATATCAAGAACCTTGAATGGTTTGGGATTTCATTAAGACTCAAGAGTATGTGGCAACTACTTACTGGTACTGGGACCTGGAGTAGGATTATTACACATAAATACTTAAAGAACTGACCTCTTGAATATTGGATTTGAGGGCGGTCTTTTGGTATTGTTGGTACTTCTTATTTTTGGAATGGGATTATTAGAATCTTTGAGTGGATTACCTGTCAGCTGGGATGGAAGGTGTGAAATGGATTAAAAATCAGAGTGGGCATTGACCCCATTGCTGGGCAAAACTCGTAGTACATCCTATCAGAGGAGTTTAGAGAATATCTCACTGACCTGGGGCTTACATATCTTGCACAAGCTCATAATCAGGACGGTTGTGGCTTGGATGGGACTGGTTGGTACTCTGCCTCAGACCTACTATTGGGGGGAGAATGGGCTACTCAGTGGTCCTCTTATGTAAATGGACTGTCACATGGGGGTATTAGGATTGGAAATTCTGAGGATAGGATGTTATGGATGTTTGATAAGCAGAGGGGTATGGTGACAGCCAAGAAATCTTATGATTTTATCGTCTCAAATCACAAAACTGTTCTGGAAAATGACATCATGATGAATATTTGGTACTTTAATAATCCCCTTAAGATTAAATATTTTGTGTGGCTCACTTGCAATAAGAAAATAAATACTTGGGACATATTAAGCAACAAAGGATGGAGTGGACCTAATAGATCATGTCTCTATAAAGAGGAGGCCGAGTCAGTTGAACACCTCTTTGTTAGCTATCATTTTCTGAAGGAGGTGATCGGTGGACTCATCTGTATTCTTAATGTGAACATACTTTGGAATGCCCCTACTTTTCTGGAAAATCTATCTAATTGGGTAATTCAGAAGGGCATATTATTGTATCTGCCTATTTTCATTATTTGGAATATTTGGAAGGCAAGAAACCATTTATGTTTTGATGATCAAGAACCCATGTTGAATAGACTGTTAAACATCATATTTGAAGATGTTAAGACCTTTAAGCCTCCTAAGATACACAAGCATAGAATTAGGAACATTGGGAAGTCTCCTACTTCCGTGTATCCTATGATATTTTTTGATGGTGCTGCTGCAAATAATTTGGGTGGAGCCGGTATCTGTCTTTGGCTGAATGATCAACACCTTCTTGCTTTCAAACTCAGATGTGCCAGCTGCACAAATACTAGAGCTGAACTCTTAGCACTCTAGGCATCACTACGGGTCACCAAGGATATTGGGTTACCTTACCTACATATCTTTGGTGACTCCTCTGTGATTATAAACTGGGATAAAAAGGAATCTACCCTGGATATGGTGAATCTTGAGTTCTGGTTCTTCAACACTAGAATTCTCATGTCCTCTTTTACATGGGTGGATTTCAGTCA
The DNA here is from genome assembly GCA_001517045.1 of Pseudotsuga menziesii. Taxonomy (NCBI): domain Eukaryota; kingdom Viridiplantae; phylum Streptophyta; class Pinopsida; order Pinales; family Pinaceae; genus Pseudotsuga; species Pseudotsuga menziesii. The sequence goes on from LPNX011198014.1 coordinate 49,252, forward strand.
TGTTAATAGGGAACATAACAGGAGGGAAGACATCTTATCCAAGGAGGGATTTCACTTGGTGTCGAGCCATCTCTTACTTACTAAATCATTTGGGAACGATATTTTTGGGGTTAACTCATCACAAATATTTTAGAATATGCTCATTCTATTATAGTTGATCTCACATGATTCATTGAGATACTATCAGGTTTTGTTGAGCAAGCTACTATAGGATACAAGAGTCACTCTCCTTGCTTGGATCAGATTTCTGGGCTCCTGTTATTTTCTCTAGGGACATAGATGATTGTTTTAGACAGATCTCCTATGAGAGGGATCTTATTGTAGTGATTCCCAGGTGCTTTGGGTACCTCTGTAATATCTGAGGGTATCTATTTTGTATCTTTTTTGTGACATATGTATGTTTGGATAGGATTTATTTTCTGAAAATTTGTACTATCCCTGGTGGCATAACTGAAATGGCTGAAGATGTAAAAGGTTCGTTTGATTCATTGATTACCAAGGAATGGTTTTTTCAACTGAAAAAAAAAAAGAATATTGGTGGAATCATGAATGTGCCTACCTGGGTTGTACTGCATAGTTCGGAATAATGCATCGATGACTGGGTTGAGTCTATCCCCTTTAGCCTGGGTGATTAGCTCGTCCTGGTACATAGGGGGAACAACCCTTAGTAGGTTCAGTCTAACTTTCTTTCCCAGACGGGCGAGAATTCGATTTCTTTCTTTCTCTCTTTTTTTTTCATTGGGATTGATCTTATCTCTTCTTCTGCAGTTTGGTTTTATTTTCTTATTTTTTTGGTCAAATAAATCCTTAGCTAGGTGAAACTAGCCTTTTTATCCTGGGTTGAATAATGGAATAAGCAATTAGGTTTCTTAACTCGGCCTCATAAATAAAAACATTTAAAACATATATTATATAAGCTCCACCTTTGTCACTATATCTGCATTATTTTAATAAATGAAAGCATTTAAAACATATATTATATAAGCTCCTGTTGTACAGGATTACACACCTAATAACCATAGGTCTGGGGTTAACACCATACTCAATCAACTTGTAGACAATTGACTCTAAAGTGTAGTAAACGAAATAGGAGGATTAGAAAGACTTACTTGATAAATGAAGGTCGATCCTTGCTAGTCCTCTTCCGCTCTGGTTCACCTTCAAAGTCTTCAAGGTTTCTCCTCTTTCACTTGTCAAGAGTCAATATTCCAGATACAAGATGATTCATATATATATATATAAGCAGGTTAGATAAATCACATATAAGATGTAGAAACATAAACAATTATAAAACCAAGATACATGAAACACATATGGAAGAAGGATTCTCATTATTATCAATAATGGAAAGAGTTCAGATTACAACCCAAAGCATGAGACAAGGACTCCTCTGCAACCAAAGGATTCTGAGTTCCACTGCTCCAAAGACTTCGGTATACAATCCACCAGCATAACTTTGCTCTCCAAAAGTATATATCCCACACCCTCCCCAAGGCCTATATTTATATGGAGGAAATAAGGCAATTTCGAAGGCTGAGGAGGTTGAGACAGTTAAGAGGATTAAGGGAAATGACTTAACTAATCTCAAATCAGCACATGTTTTTATTTTTAAATGTTAAGGGACATATTCGTGGGTATGCAGAAGGACAAACCGCAAATGATTCGCGACTTGCTATAAGAGCAACCCGTGAATAGATCCATTCACGACTTGCAACAACTGACACTCGCAAATGATGCATGAGTTGTATATGTAGAGAGTCGCGAATACAACTTAACATAGCAAAAATGGCAAAGTAACCAGCTGGATGGAGGAGGAATGTATTATAGTAATCCAATCTATAGTGTTATGGGTAAACCTCAATCCATAGATGTCCTTTTGTGTGCCAACATGAGGGATGTCAGCACTCGGAGGGAGAGGTTCCATTCAGATGGATAACAGATGCCCCGTAATGTGTGAGGTCAGAGGGAAGCGATGGCCGAAATACATTATAATCATCATCTTTGGAGAACTCAGAAATCCAATGGAACAGAGAGAGTACTTGAAACAAAATACATAGTAATGGCATATACAAAGTTACATCTGAGGATGCTATGTTCAATTTACTAGAACACTAGCTCCTTTACAATATTTGAGTACATCATATAATACGGGTATAAAACCACGTATATTACAAAAGTGGATCGAAGCCACAATATACAATAATGAGTCTTCAAAGATCTAGAAGCTGTGTATAGGAATAGAACATAATCTTGCACAACTTAGTCCATAGATGAGGAACTAAGGTCTTCATAAAGGATCCCAACGAACCAGTACAATCCAAGCCATGTGAATTAGGGAAGCTGAAGTTGAACATGGAAAGGATTCAAAAGTTTGTCAATCAATAGATGATAATTGACAACTGAAGCAAAGGAATTCACCAATGATGAAAGTGAATCCTGAGGTACGATCGTCAAAACTCTAGGTCTTCGTCATCACGAAGTGCTGAAACGGAACCAGGCTGTGATAAGTAAGGAAATAGATCCTCCAACGGATCACAAGAGTGACTAGGAACTGGGCAAAAGAAGGGAGACACAAATAGATAACAGATATAACAATGATGGGATCAGGCTATAAAACAGACATTGAGAAGATTCCTTGAATAGTGAGCACACCACAGAGATGACCCAAGGCAGAGTATAACTTATAAAGAGAACAACTAGAATTATCTATCATGCAGGAGACATGATCACATTCCCTAGGTATAACGGACAAGAGGAGGAGTAAGAAACTCAAAGTGATAGATGAACACAAGTGAACACTGAAACATGGATATCAGAAAACAAAGAGTGCTATCTTCAAGGATGACATGCTGCCATTACTGAAAACAAGAGAAAACTTCTTCCTTACCATCCCTATTAAATTTTAACGAGTCCAGGAAAGTAAACTAGGTTCCTTCTTCATTTTTTAACAAGCTTGAAGAGATGGGAAAATAATGCTTGATTCCCTTGTTTCTTGTAAAGGTTTAACGAGTCCAAGAAAGCAAACTCGGGACCATCTTCATTTTTGTCAAGCTAGAAGAAAAGAAAGAAGAATGCTTGATAAAGCACTAATTCATGGATTTTACGAGCCCGAACTAGTACATGCTCGACGGTGTTTTCATAGTTTAGAGAGTCTGAAAACTCCAAAGAAGACTCCAGGGGGGTCCTTTTTCGTACAATTTAGTCTCCTAAGGCCGAAAAGGTATACAACAAACCAAAGAAGAACTCTCTTAACTTTCGAAGAAGAAAAGGTGCACCTTTTTGTACTTAGTCAGGAAGGTCTGAAAAAGGTTAAATTACCACCTACCCAATGCTCCTTCAAAAGCAGCATATAGCCTGAGTTTTACGAGTGTGAAGGAAGGCAAGATCACTCAGAAAGATCCATTTGATTACGAGAAATGGGGCTTACAACAATAAACTCGATTCTTTGTTCTTTAGGGTTTAACGAGGATGAAAAAGACATAAATTACACTCAGAATCTTTTTCATGTTTTGGTCCAAAGCACGAAAAAGAGAAAACTAAGCTCATACTGGGGGTTCATTTTCCATAAATTTAGTCCCTCAGGTCCGGAAAAGAGATAAACCTATTCCTGAGAGTACTCTTCTCAATTCAAATAGAAAAGAGAGTGTTCCTTTCTTGTATTATTCCACATGGTCCGAGAAAGAGATAACCTACTACCAATGTGGATTCCTATTCACATATTCTTAATGAGCCTGAACGGACAAGTTTACTCGGCAGTCAATTCTATTTTAAGGAGTTAGACTTGGGCCTAAAGAAACTCAAAATATTTCCCATGAAGTTTTAACGAGTCCGGAAAAGTCAACTCGCGGCCTCCTTACTGTTTTTAACAAGCTCGAAAGAGAGCAAAAAGAATGCTCTAAATGCAAGGAGACGAGTGTCATAGGCAGGTGAAACTAGTTCCAAGCGCAAGGAACGGACCTATGCATAATGCAAGGAAAGTGAGCAAGATAGGGACACTCGAGGAACGTCTCGTCAAGGTAAAGGGTGTCAAGTTGCAAATTCAAAATGATACAAGGTTGGGCGATAATGAGAACAAAGATGAGGGCTTATAAAACGAGCTAAAAGCGTGGAATCCGGCATTGGGCTTATAAGCGCGAGAAGGGCACATGCAAATGCAATTACAGCTTGAACAACAAGGTCAGGAAAATAAACAGTTGTGAATCCAACTAAAAATCCTGTCTCCAAGAAACAACAACATCAGAATCATATTCAGAAGAAACGATCCAATGCGGGTCACTTTGGTAGAAACACATGTGACTTTGCTATCTTCTACAAAAGGTAAAGTCAAGGTAGAATCAACCAAAGAAAATTCTATAGAACCAAGGCTCAAGGGTTTATAATCTTCAATATCAACCTCAGAAGGAGAGAAAAGATCAACAAGGGAGATAGAGTCTACAGGAACAAACTCAATATCACAGGAGTTGAGAAATTCATACGAAAAATCAAACTCATCAGGATCACTGACTTGCTGTTCGAAGGAAGAGTCAAAAGACTCAACAAGACCAACATAAGAAGAAAGGTCAGGCTTACTAGGAAAATCAGGGTTAGACTTAGTCACAACTGAACCAACATCCAAAAGAAGATCAGACTATATCAAAGACTCTAGGAAGACTTGATCCGAAAGAAGGAGATCATCCAAGATAGGACATATGTCTAAACTTTCAAATGGATCAACAGAGTGGAGATTAGGCCCCACAGTCTGTATAGGATGACTCACCTGGTCAACTGCTGGGACCAAGTCCCAAGAAGACAAGCATGAAAACAGGGGCTGCTTCTTAGTAGCAATTGAACACAAAGGACAAGAGGCCACATAGTTAACATGTGGTGGGGTAGTGTCTATAGAAACACGGGGAATCAATAAAGGAAAGACCCGGTCTCTAGTTGGGTCAGAAGACGGATCAAGAAAATCCAACTGATTGATAGTGACAATTTCTTCGCCATGATTAAAGTACATCACATGAAAGAATGTTGACACCACAGCTTGCATGGCATAGACATAATCACTTCCAAGGAGCATATTAAAGTCCAAGGGGTCTTCTATCACCATGAAGTCAGCTAAGACGGTCTTCCCACCCAAAGTAAAAGGTGTTTGAGCAAGAATTCCCAAGGCTATACAATTTCTTCTATCAAATTCCAGTAACTGACTAGCAGTCGACACAAGGTTGGGAGATCCCATGCCTTGCCAAGCACGAGAAGACAAAATACTAACTGAGGCTCCTTCATTAACAATACAACGAGCAATCGTATATGGTTCAAATTTGACCTTTATCTGGAAAGGTGCATTAGAAGGAAGGTGCGGCTCAACTAGGCTATCCCAATCAAAGGAAGCAATCCGAGAGCTTGGTGGGGGTTGATCCGAAGCAAGTTCAGTTCCCCTTGTTCAATAAGTTTTGAACTGGCGGTGAAGAAAATGTGACTAGTACACACTTCACTCTCCAAAGGAAGAGTGGGATTGATCGATAATGGAATCGATTCAACCGCTTCATGAAAGTCACTCTCCGAAGGGAGAGTGGGATTGACCAAATATGACATTGGTTCAATCACATTAGGATCACTCTCTGAAAGAAGAGTGGGTTCGACCAAATATGATATTTGTTCGACCACTTGATCAACCAAAGGTTGAGTAGGTTGTTGAGAAACTATAGGTTTTTCAAGAGAAGGAAATTCTTGATTCTTGAACCACACTCTTCGCACCTCTGCAATAGTAGGGCACTTGTGAGTAAGATGATCTCCCTCGCATAGCATACAAGGGAACTTAATTTTGCACTTCGAGCGACCAATTTTCTCAACGGTGTCAACATGACTAGCAGTGGATGACTGTTTTCTCTCAACATGACCTGCAGAGGATGAGAGTTTTCCCCCATCATGAGCTAAAGAGGCTGGGTGATCAGGTCCAACCTGACTAAGAGAAGTTGGTTGTTGAAAAGCTTCAGAATGTTAAAAAACGGGATGACCATGAATCCAAACTCTTCGCACCTCCATGATAGAAGGGAATTTATAAGTAAGGTGATCTCCCTCACAAAGCTTACAAGGAAACTTGGGCTTCTATTTTGAACGGGTAGTATTTTCAACAGTGTCAACATGACTCGCAGTGGCTGACGGATTGTCTTCAGCATGAACCACAGAGGCTGAGAGACTGCCCCCAGCATGACTATCAAAGGATGAGAGACTGCGTCCAACATGAATTGCATAGGTTGGACGGGCACCATCAACATGAACAATAGAGGTTGAATGGTTAGGATCAACATGCTTTGCAGCAGTTGAGTGTGTACCCCCAGCATGAACAACATAGGCTAGGTGGATGGATCCAACATGAACAATAGAGGTTGGATGGGGAGGTTCAACTTGAAAAATAGAGGTTGAACGAGTGCCATCAGCATGAACACCAGAGGCTGAGTGACTAGATCTGACATGACCTGGAAAGGTTGGAAGGATCCCACCAGCATGATCAACAGAGGCTGGATGATGAAGATCAACTTGACTTGTAGAGTTTGAGTGCTTAGAACCAACATGACTTGCAGAGGTTGGATAGGTGCCCCCAGCATGAACCATAGAGGCTGGGTGGTGAGGTTTAACTTGACTTGCAGAGGTTGAATGGGTTCCCCCTTGCTTATGTGCCTTCTTCCTATTCCTCCTTCTTTTACTCCTTTTAGACTGCCGATTACTAGTATCAGTACTTTCACCTCATGAGGTAGAAGGAGGAGGAGAATCAACTACAGGTGAAGGGGAAGCAGTGTTTTGATGCCCTTGATATAAGGAGCTTACTTGAGAAGCATCAGAAGCATTTAGGACAGTTGGAGTGGAAAACAACCACACCAATAGCCCTAGGGTGAATCTAGGGAGATTTAGGGTGGCCATCAAGGGAACACCAACATTCCCCGTGAGAGGAATAGTACAAGGAGTTCCCAGCATGGGGATCTCTTGGTTGGTGTTCGAAGGGGTGTTAGCCATAGTTTTAAACAAGGAGAAAAATTCTGAGGTTGATAGGCACACTAAGTACGGACAAACCACACAGCACTCACTAAAAATTCCTAAAGTGAAACAGACAAATAGGTATAAGATATGCTTTCCAGAAGAAAGCTGATAGACAGTTACTTGGCATCCCTGTAGATGTTCTTAGGCACAAGCAGAGGAATCACCCACCGCCCTCCCACACTTTCTACTGGGGTTACCTTCCAAGTCCGTCCAAGGTAAACCAGAAATAACCTTCCAGTGTACCTGTGTATGAACCCTAGATGTCAAGAGACTAAAGACTACCTTAGCTATACCAACAGTCTGGGGGGACAGTCGTAAGCTGGACTCGTACGCATGGGCAGGGTAGCTGAGCCCGAAACTCTGTCTAGGACAGAATCCCCAGATGCGTAAAAGTCATGAGTTACGCGTTGACAAGGATTCGGAGGGTTATCTCCTTTGTCTAATCCTCCACGCAGCCTCGTGCTTAACTCCCGTTTGAGAGGAGCTTCCCAAATACAGTCGATAAAGTCAAGGATTTACCTAGTGATTGGCCAACTACGTCTGAGATTTAACACTTGTGGGGAGTTTAAACTCCCTATCCCACAAGTCTAGCCTGAGCTAGTTGGTGCATGACCCTATAAAATAAAACTTACTAGTAAATTTTAAATTATATCATTTATTTTAAGGGTTGTTTTTTAGTCAGAGGGTAAATGGCATGAAACTTATGTGGTGTTTTGACTCAAAGCTGAAACAAAATGACTAAGCAAAGAGATATGAAATGCAAAAATCAAAAACTATTCTCTTTATTTTTCAAAAAGAAACTTGAAAGCCACAAAAGAACAAATTCTTTTTATTTTTATTTTTCAAAAACAATGATATGCCATGCAATCTAGACTAAAAACCTAATCTACATGCATATAAAGCAAACACGTGTTTTTGTCTTTTTCTTTTATAAATGCAAAAGAAAAATCAGCCTATCAACTAATGCAAGCAAGTACTGAAAGCAAATAAAATAGAAAACTACTCTACTCCCCACAAACAAACCCTAGGTTTCCCTAAAGTTAGATATCAACCTCTCTTGAAAAGAAGGCTTACAAAGGTAAACAAGCCAACAACTTTGGAATGAAGAGACTAAGCAAAAATAATGATATAAAAAAAGGTCAAGAAGTCCTAAGTATCAATCTAAACCTACAAACAGAGGCTTCTCAGCACCTTGTCCAACAAGGTCAAGCCAAAGAAGGAGGTAGGGGGGGGAAGTAGTAAAAACAAGTATAGGTTCTTTTTAATTTTCTTTTATAAAAGTAAAAGAAAAACTACAATACATTGTACTTGAGAAAACTTGAATCAAATAAATTGTCTAAAAGCAACAAACTAAAGCAAACAGGCTGACAGAACCAAAAGACAACCCACAAAGAAAGGATAAGAACCCTATCTTGGGTGCACACAATGACAAAAATCATTGTAGAATTATAAAGGCAAATGACAACCAGCCACTGTCGGAAGACATTCTTGAAAAACAGAGCCTAAGACCCTGATCATAGATCTGGAAAAAGACACATTAGCCCACAACCCAAACAGGCAAACCACTTCAACATGCAAACAGAAAATAATCCAAGTAAAAGAGACTCAAGGGATTTCGCAAAAGCACAAAGTTTGATCAATAGAGGCACTCAGACAAGCCATACAACATTCATAAAGAAAATCAACGCACCAACAGGGATTACAGAAAGAAAGGAACAAGGAAAACTTAACTTAAAAAATCCCTACTTCCAGGAAGATTCACGACTGTATATAAGAGCAACCCGCAGATGATCCACGACTGTCCAGTACAGAAACCCGCGAATGAAAACTTGGATTCGTGACTGTTCAGAAGAGCAACTCATGAATGGGAATAAAAATTTTATCAAAGAAAAAGAAAAATTCCAAAGACTTTCAAATACTGAGGCAAGTATGAACCAGGATGTAAGATCACATACAGACTTCAAGAAAAGACTGGTCAAAGGTGACAGAAACAACCTACAGCAGTCTAGGCCTCCCCAGTGGAGTCACCAGTTCTGTTGTATAGGATTACACACCTAATAACCATATGTATGGGGTTACCAACATACTCAATCAACTTGTAGACAATTGACTCTAAAGTGCAGTAAAGGAATTAGGAGGATTAGAAAGACTTACTTGATAAACGAAGGTCAATCCTTGCTAGTCCTCTTTTGCTCTGCTTCACCTTCAAAGTCTTCAAGGTTTCTCCTCTTTCACCTGTCAAGACTCAATCTTCCAGATACAAGATGATTCATATATATATAAGCAGGTTAGATAAATCACATATAAGATGCAGAAACATAAACATTTATCAAACCAAGATACATGAAACACATATGGAAGAAGGATTCTCTTTATTATCAATAATGGAAAGAGTTCAGATTACAACCCAACGCCTGAGCCAAGGACTCCTCTGAAACCAAAGGATTCTGAGTTCCACTGCTCTAAATACTTATGTATACAATCCACCAGCATAACTTTGCTATCCAAAAGTATATATCGCACACCCTCCCAAGGCCTGTATTTATATGGAGGAAATAAGGCAGTTTCGAAGGTTGAGGAGGTTGAGACAGTTAAGAGGATTAACGGAAATGACTTAACTAATCTCAAATCAGCACGTGTTTTTATTTTTAAATGTTAAGGGACATATTCGTGGGTATGTAGAAGGACAACCCACGAATGATTCATGACTTTCTATAAGAGCAACCCGCGAATAGATCCATTCATGACTTGCAACAACTGACACTCGCGAATGATGCGTGAGTTGTATATGTAGAGAGTCGCGAATACAACTTAACATAGCAAAAATGGAAAAGTAACCAGCTGGATGGAGGAGGAATGTATTATAGTAAGCCAATCTACAGTGTTATGGGTAAACCTCAATCCATAGATTTCCTTTTATGTGCCAACATGAAGGATGTCAGCACTCGAACGGAGAGGTGCCATTCAGATGGATAACAGCTCCACCTTTGTCACTATAGTCATTATTAGGGCATGTTTTTTGGTAATGTCACGATATCCATTAAGCCTTGTATTTGTGTTTTGCTAATTATACACTTGATATAATTTCTTACCTGAATTAAGTTATAATATAAGACTTCCTCGATGTTGTTGATTTTTGCAATAATTTATTTATGTGTGTGCATTATTGTCAATGCTCTGGGTCTTTACTTATCACATGTGTAGTTTTAGTCAACACGATATAACTGTAATCATTAAATACTAATTATTATTAGATTGACCTATTTGCCCGACCATTTTCACCAATCCGATGGCCGGCAATGTCGGACGTGACCGCTCACGTGAGCCAGGTCGCCCGATCAGTGCAAATGGTCGGTTCAGTAGTTTACTCCATTATTATTTATATCTCATTCTTATTTTGTGTTATATAAGTATTTTTATGGCATTCTACAATATCATTATTTTTGAACAATAAAAAACTGGATAACTCAACTCCACTTTTCCAGGGGAAAATATCTGTTCTCTGCTATTTCATTGAAATCAAAGGTAACAAAGGTTGCAACTTCAACCATAGCTGATCAAAGAGATAAAGCCTCAACACAACAGATATTGTGAGGGTTAGTATTATCAGTAGTGCCTTAAGTAAGAGCAACCAACAATACAATAGACAGTGGGTGTCTTATAATACATGGTGCCATCAAGTCAAGTAAACATGGTGCATCTAGTCCCAACCCTTCATCCAATCCCTACTACTGCATATACCAAGAGAGTTCATACAAGGTGTTGAACAGTTTATCCAAAGAAGCAATGAACCATACAGAGCTTAAACATAAAATAGCTCAATCAAACTACATCCATAGGATGTCATATATAAACAGTACAAAGCTCATCCACAAAACATCCAGAGAATGTCAAATATAAACAGCACAAATAGTACTAGTGCTGAGGGATACAAAAGAAAATGAGAGCCCTAATGAATACACATACCATCTATAAATTCCAAGAAATGCAACTGACCTGAGGCCAGAGTCAAGGCTTCTTTGAATAATCTATCTGCAAATGTCTTTTGCTCTCTATAGATATGAGTTGCCATAAGATGGATGAAATGGGACTCTAACTCTCTAATGTGAAGGAACCAGCCATCAAGCGCAAGGTGAGAGAGTGATGAGCAGTGGTTAAACCAATTAATAATGACAACAGAATCACCATAGATGTGTAGATGTGGAAGGCCCATACTTTTTGAACATCTAAGAAGAGTCCATAAGGCCAGCAATTCAGCTCGAGTGTTAGTGCTGGTGCCTAATTCCAGTTTGAAATGTAAATGGTGCTCATGACTGAGAAAGAGTAATATACCAGCACCACCCATGTTCCTAGCTGAGGCACCATCAAAGAAGCCTACAGGATAATGCAATATAGGAGCAGGCCCTATGTTTCTTTTGGAAATATTATAATACCATGGATAAAATATTCATTCAAATACACATCATTGGATAGGAAAAGATATTTCTATTAATATAAATGAAAGATTACAAGATAGATACAACCTCTGACAGCACGTCTGTAAATCGGAGAAACTCAATCCCCCACTTGGGCCTCTACCACTTCAATCCTCCATCTCTCGATAGCAAGCTCACAAGCAAAAGGCAAGCTTGGGAAGAATACAAAAGTGCTCCAAGAGACAAAGGGATGCAGACTCAAGCATAAGTTTCGGCAACAATGGACTATAGTTTCTTTGCTCTCAATTCTCTCTTATGCTTTCAATGTACCAAGGGGTTCCTTATATAGCTTTCAAAGGGATAATGAAAGGTCGAATCCATGTGATCTCAAGGCATATGGAAGGCCAAAATCCAAATGAGTCGGATCCATGTCAAGGAAAACTCTAAAAGGATTTGGATTATGCACACATCCTGCTGTACGCGGTTATAGGGTTCAAACCCGTGTATGTATGTGACTATATGGTTAAAATACGCGTATATCATTTTTCATATGTTTTTAGGGATGATCAAGGAAACATAAAAAGACAAAAAGTGGTCGATAAGGGATAATGAGTCTGCAGTGGGACAGGGGAATGCCATACAATGTGTGATTCACCTAGAGTGGTGAAATCCTCTATAACACCTAGACCAACCTTTCTTGATTAGATTGTCGAAAGTATTGATTTTATTATGGAAACATAGATAGCTGAAGCATATGATCTTGCGAGGTATCTTAAGCTTCCAAATCCTGTAAAGAAAGTCTTTAGGTTGATCCGATACCAAGGAGCAAGCAATAAAATCATACATCATGTTGACCTTGACCGCTCCTGAATATTGGTTATATGGCCAAGCTAAAGAGTTGGGATGGTTATTGATGCGAATACCACCCTGCATCAGCCCTTTAATATAAATAGTCCATGCATCTTTCCAGTGACCATCAAGTTCAAGATCATCAGCAGATATCCAATAATTCGAAGTAGTACAACCCTCACCTCTATTAAGAGCATCAGCAAGTGTAACAATGCCATAGTCCTCAAGATACAATCTGAGATCACCAGGAAGCTTATAATCAGAGGATACACCAGCAATGGGATCGATACCAATTTTGATAAGCTTGCCATCGCCTATTTTACAACCAAGGCATCTAGTAATCCAGGACATGGCCCTGATGAACCCGTTCCACATATGGGAAGTTCCTTGAACTTTGAAGGAGAGCTGTCTAAGCCAGGAATCCACAGGCTGATTCTTAAGATATTTATTCTTGATGATAAGAGACCATAAGCCAGAGCCATTCAAACTAAGCCAGAGACTTTTGGTTCATAGTGCCAGGCTAAACCACTCCAAGATTTTGATGTTCCAGCCCCCAAGAGCATAAGGTTTGGAGATGGAATACCAATTAGTAAGATGATTTCTATGTTTACCATGAGAGCCTCCCCATAAGAAGTTGAAGATATATCTCCTTATATAATTAAGAATGGTGCTGGGCATGGGAGCAAGAGTGAGTCAATAAACAGTGAGACTAGTCAAGACAGAATTGACCAAGACCAAATTTCCACCTAGAGACAAGAACTTAAAGGTCCAATTGTTCAACTTCCTTTTAAACTTCAATATGAACCATTTCGAGTCCTTGATGCCATACCCCAGGGGTTTGAGGTAATAACCGAGGTATTTGAAACCCACAGTTAAGGGCTGCATATTGTAGGATAGGATGTTTTATATTTGCTACTTGGTAACCTCATCAATGTTGTGAAAGAGAAAGGATGAATTCTCTACATTGATCTCCATACCCGTCGGTTTACAGAAGGTATCAAGAATGTTCTTGTAATGCTGCCATTCAGAAATGTTACCAGCACCGAAAAGTATGGCATCATCAACAAAAAGAAGGTGAGTGAGGTAGAGCTGAGGGGCAAGTTTGATACTAGATATATCCCCTACTGAGTGAGCCTGTGAGATCAAAAGACTAAGTCCTTCACTAACCAAAATAAAGAGGAGGGGAAAAAGTGGACATCCCTGTCTGATGCCCCTACACACAGGAAAGAAAGTAGAGGGATTACCATTGATCAAGACAGCAAAGTTTGCTGATTCAACACATCCCATAATATAGCTAACAAAGTTACCCAGAACACCAATCTGAAGCAGGACTAGTCTCAATAAAGACCAATTAACTCTATCAAAATCCTTAACCAGATCAAGTTTAAGAACCAAGGCTTTTTGGTTTTCAGATTTGATAGAATGGAGAGCTTCTTGTACAATACCCACAGGTTCAATAATCTGTCTGTCATGAAGGAAACCAAACTGATGTCTAGAGATGGCCTTGTCTAGAATGACCTTGAGTCTGATAGCAGCAAGCTTGGAGATGGTCTTATAAATCAGATTGCAGAGGGAGATGGGCCTGAAGTCCCCCAAGGTGGTAGGTTTATCACTTTTGGGAGTGAGTGTTATAAAAGTGGCATTGAGAGCCCCAATGACTCTGCCTTCCAATATGGAATGTTCAATAACATTCAATATATCATGCCCCACAAGGTCAATAAAGTGGAGATAGAATTCCACTAGCCAACCATTAGGTCCGGGACTCTTGTCTTTCTTGAAACCTCTGAGCACACTCTCAACATCCTAGAGAGTGAAGGGGGACAAAAATAGTTCTCTATCCTCTTCCTGAACAAAGGAAGGGTAAAGTCTGATGACATTAATTTTAGCCTCAATGTTTGTCTTGCCATCATCAGAAAAGAGCTCAGAAAAGTGCTGCATCCCCAATGAGTGGACCTTGGTGTCATCCTCAATGGATTCCCTAGACTGACTATTGAGTGCCCAGATAGATTTGGAATTTCTCCGGTCAAAGGAAAAGGAGTGAAAAAACTTTGTGTTGGCATCACCCTCATGAATCCAATCAACCCTGCTCTTTAGCTTCTAAGTAAGGATCAAGTGAGAAAGAAAGGAGTCCTTCCTGCTTCTAAAAACAGCCAATGACTAAGTATCAGCTTCTGAGAGAATGCTAGAGGGGTGAGAGGAAAGGAGAGATACGATGGCTAAATTAATCTCTGCCATCTCCTTATTCCTCTGTCTCATTTTCTCTTTTTCCCAAGTTTTTACCTCATTTTTTAACCTCTGTAATTTAAAGTTGAAATTAAACATGGGTCCAGTTGAAGTGGTAGGGGCCCTCCAAGACTTATAAACAAGGTCACCAAAGTCCTTTTGAAGTAGCCAAGCTCTGTTGAACTTGAAGGGATACATATGACATCTCAAGCTAAGGTTCCACTCAAGGCATACCAGGTAGTGATCATAGATTTCCAAAGGCTGAATCCATGACTTATAGCATCCTAGAGAAGGGACCAAATTAAAGGAGGCCATAAATTGGTCAAGACGTTTGTAGACACCATCTGAACCAGCTCTGCCATTTCTCCAATTTGGTCTAATCTTGGAAGGGAGAAGATCAACCATGCTCATAGAATCAAGAAGTTGTGAAAAATAAAGAGACAGATGGTCCCTTCTGGCATGATCACCCCAAATCTCAAGTTCTGAAGTGGTGAAGTTTAGATCTCCAGCTAAGATAAGATTGGGGTGGTTGAAAATGCCCCCAGCAACCACTTTGTCCCAGAAAGAGATCCTGTTGGCATAAGGACCATAGCAGTTGACAGTGGAGAAAACAGAGTCAAGCGATTTAAACCTAGCATAGAGGAGGATGCCAGCAAAGGAAAGGTATGCCTTACATTTGACAAGACAAGGATCCCACACAAATAATATACCCCTAGAAAGGCCAAGTGCATCAATAGCACAGAACTCCCAACCTGGCTTAATCAAGGAAAAAAGTCTTAAGGCAATGAGATGGTCACACATAGTCTCCTGGAGTAAGATAATATCAGGGTTAAGAGAAGAGAACAAGTCTTTGAGGTCTCTCTATTTCGTAGGTCCCCCAAACCCACGTATATTTATGGAGACAATCTTCATGGGTTAATTGGTGAATCAGGTGTGCTTTCTCTAAGTTCCTGAGAGGAGGAGTTTGATCTAGCAGCGGCTTTGATGCATGCTGAAAGAGGAGTATAGCGGCCTGAATCCATTTGGGAGTTTTTACCTCCTTTCTTAGCCTTCCTAATGGTAACATTCTCGAATCTGATGGAGTTCAGAGGGAGTACAGAAGGAGAAATGGGGGATTTTTCAGTAAATATGTCCAATGATTTGAGGAGGGAGGGATCATCGAAAGAGGGCGTGGTAATGGGACTGTGAGGTGAAGAAGGATTGGGAGAGGTCTATTGGAGAGGGTGAAAGTGTTCGAGATTAAAGGGGGGAGGAGATGAGGCTGCAACCTTGTCAGTCTGAACCAAGGAAGTATGTGAAGCAGAGAGGGCAAGTGATTCTACATCTTTGATAAACAGTAATTATCCCTTGGTCAAGTCCCCAATAGAGGTGGGGGAAGAGGAGTCATAAGGCCCTGCTAAGGGAGGAGGATCAGATAAATTAGAGATGGGTTCAACCCGAGGTAAGGGAATCGGTGGATGAGGCTAAGGAGGGTGAGATGTAGGTGAGAAGACAAGAGGGGGATCATATTTTGAAGAGTCAAAAAGAACAGGAAGGTCGTACAATAACAAGGAGCATGATTTCCTTAAGTGCCCAGTTTCATGGCAGTAACTACGATGAAACGACATCTTTAGATAATCAAGCTTTTTGATAATGACAACACTATTGCAGTCTATTTTGATCTCAAGGAGGAGTCCATGAGAGACATCTAATTCCATAAGTACTCTAGCTGCACATTTATCAAAGGAGGAGTGAAAATCTTTCTCCAATGCTACAAATCTACCTATGGAGTTAGCAATGCCAATAAGAATGTCTTTTGACTAGAGGGGAAAAGGAAGAGCATTCATAATAACCCACAGGTGCCGCTTGGTGACCCGTTCCTTGACAGGGTCGAAATTAGTGTGCCATCGACTGAGCACTAGGGAACCATCACCAATGGTCCAAAGGGATTTAAGTATGTGGGAGGCATCGAAATCATCGAGGAATACAAATACAAGCCAACAATTTACCAGGAAGCTGATGGTGGGCATGTATGTGAGGATGGGTTTCCAGTGCTGAGTTGCCTAGGAGACCCATTCCTCTTTGTTTAGGGAGCAATATTCCAGACGGCCAATGAGGGAACGCTAATATAGCTCAGAGACTCTATCCAGCATGATATCCCTGCCAACCATAAATCTACATTTGCGTTCAAGGGCAGACAGAACTTTGGTTTTATGACATGCATGATATCTAGACGAGTGATTCCCGTCACCAGAGGATAAAATATGGTCCCAAAGTTGCCATAAAAAAAAAGGCCGTGGTCAATTACCTGAGGTCGAGTTGACCAGTTGCTAGAGAAGGAGCAGGAAGTAACCCTATCTAGATAAGGGTATCGACCAACGAAGAGCAAAGGTAAGAAAACAGCCAAAAAAGTTGTCGATAAATAACCAACGACGACCTGAAAAAAAAAGAAAAACCCAGTCGCATCACAAAAAAATACAGGTGGAAACCCTAACTAGACAAGAGTTAAGTCACGCCCAGATCAAGGATAGGTGAAGATAGCCCTATTCCAATCAAGAAATAAATAGCCAACCCAATAATGGAAGAAAGGCAGACCAAAAACCAAATGGCAGACTAAAACCAAAACCTCAAATCACCAGTAAGGGAAAAAGCGGCGATGGTAGTCACCCAATCGCAATGAGGGTTAAGACCGGCAAAGTTACAATCAAACCCTAACCCTAACCAGAGCCCTGAGTGCTCCTTCCCCCCAAATCAAAGGGCAACATCCTCGTAACTAGGTGACATGGAGCCTACAGAAAAAAACCTAACGGAGACCAGAGGCGTGAAAAAAAACAGACCATTCAAAAAATACCCCCTCCTCCCTAATTCCCACTTTTTTAAAGATGGTTGGTACTAGCGCTCAACTAGAGGGGGAACTCCATCGACCTAATAACCCCGGAGAGACAAATGAAAAATAAGGGGGCAAGGACCAAACCCATAACCAGAAATAATGTAGAATTAGAGTAATGAAAAGAAGTGTACCTGAGTAATCATGTATCTGACAAGGAGCAGGATAGAGTTGACCAGTGAGCGGGAGCGGTGCAGCGATCCTGTCGCCAGGGTCCAACAGTCATGGGTCTTCGATGACCAGGTACATACCATCAACGACCCACCGAAAGACCCGACAAATCCATGCAAAGCATTTTTTGCGTGATACCTAGCATAAAGTGTGTCGAAAGCCACAAGTAGACAGAAAACCATAGAAACCAGCCAAAACCACTAGAGGTAAGAGAATCTGCATCGGTAGCAGTGCAGAAAGCCCCACCAAAAGACTCGACAAGTCCATGCAAAGCACCTTCTGCATGAGACCCGGTAAAGGTGTCGTAGACCCTGGTAGACGAAAAACCACAGAATCCAGGCAGAAGCACCAAAGGTAAGAGAATCCCCACCAGTAGACAGCGTGACAGTGAATATACTAGACTCATCTGTGATGGCAGGACCAAAAGACGAGACTGTCCTAGAGCTTACAACGACAGCAACATTTACCGATCAGTCCCAGCCAAAATCCTTGACAGTCTCAAGACCAGGGGAGCAGCGCTAGAGCTTACAGCAACGATAACAATTACAGTTCAGTCCATGCCAAAATCCCTAACAATCCCAAGACCAAGGGAGCAGCGTCCCTTCCGCGAGCAAGTTCACTCAAACCCTAACCCTAACCAGAGCTCCGTGAGTTTGCCTTCTCACTTCCTTAGGTTGACCCAACTCCACTTATGGCATGAATATAAGCATTCTTATGTAGACTTATCAATACATACAATTTAAGTAAATCTTATTTAGATTATCAATACATACAATTCAACCTACTTACTTCGGCAAGTATAAGCTGCCCTGCAGCACTTGTTTAATTTTGTTTTCTTCTTGAAATTTTCTTTTACTCTTTTTTTGCTTTTGGATAAATTTAAAATTGAGGATTATTTTAACGTTATTTGTCATACTAAATTTAGAATTTAGAAATTAAATTTATATTTTTTAAATTTTCTTAATAATATTATTGTTTTACACTATTATAATATGGAAATGTTGAAAATTAAACTAAAAAAATTTCCATTTTACCTAATACTTTACAATTAAGATTTTGGAAACAAATATATGATAAAATGTCATATATATATATGTGTGTTTCTATTAACACTTAAAACCATCTAAGGAAAATACAAAAGGTAAAGTAAGGGAAAGAAAGGTTAGAAGTAGATGATTCAAATGAAATTGAGACTTACTAATTCAAATGAAATTGAGAATTACACTTGAAGTGAAAGAGAAAGTGTCAAAATGAAAGTATGTAAATGTATGGCTTGGTATCTTCTTTGATTGCACCTTCATGTCAAGTCAAAAAAATATAGAAAGCATATAAACAACTCCCAATTTTAAGACATAAAAGCTTGCATGAATTTGTCACATATTCAAAATGTTGTTTAACCCTAAGTATTAGACAATAGGACAAGAAAATTAAGTCACCTTTGTGAATGAAAGGAAGCGGTATTATAGATTTGGAGGAATTCATGATTTTTTTTGCAGTAAACAGGGAGAGCATGAAAACCATTTGTGAATCAATGGGAGAGCATTATCAATAGGTAATGGATAGGCCTTTGTCGTATTGAGCAGTGAAGAATGAAAGTGATTGTTAGAGATATAATGTCATCTAGAAAGTGTGTGAAAATCAATGAATATACTTGGAAGAGATGGTCAGAACTGTTGAAGGTCTTAATACTATCTTGATAAAAAAAAATTGGTTGGAAAAAGTTATGCAGAAATCAATTTCAAGTTAGAAACATTTGTGGTGAGACAAAGAGAATCACATATGGCAAAAAGGTGAGGCTAAGTAATATGAAATCTGGATAAATAACAAATTGATTATCAAAGAGACAATAATCTTTTACAATGATATGAAGTCCCAAAGGTCAAAATTATCAATAAAAATTTGAAATTCCAAATATATGACAACAACAATGTGAACAATAAATGACAAAATGTCTTGGTTCTAACAATGTGAGAAAGCAACGTGAAAACATAAAGGCATCCACTTGGGTTTTAGGATCCATGTCTTCTGTGATCAATAGAAAATCATAATGATAAAAATAATAAAGGATTATAACCATCGTAGTTGATTATGAAAATAAAAGTTTAAAAAGGGTAAAAAAGAAATCGATGAAGTAAAAAATATAATAGTAAAGTAGATATTATGAAGAGCTTCCTTTTCATCATCAAAATCTTCATTTTTCATTTGTTAAAGCATCATGGAAAATACAAAATAAACAATTAAATCTCAAGTGAAGGAAATTTTTTAAAAACATAAAAACACTAAAGAAATCATTTCAAATTATTTTTCTCCTTAATGTAAGGAGTTGCGTAACCTACAAAAATATATATGTGCTTCATGGGTAGATCTTATAATGTTAAAGTGTCTATCTACATATGACATATGACATACTTTCCCACCACAATTGAAATTTTCTTGAAATATATATATATATAACTTAAAGAATGTTAGAAACGGAGTGAGCTAGCTGTGGAGCAAAACTCCCTCCATCGGACGGAGGAGGAGCAAAGTCAACGCTAACTTTGCTCCTCCTCCCTCAATGAGGGAGGATTGCTCCATAGCTAGCTTACTCTGTTAGAAACCATGTATATGTATGTATTTAATGTTGACATTAAATTGACACATTTTAAAATATAAATTTGACATATTAAGTTCATTTAGATAGGTAGACACAAATATATAGTTACAATTATTAGCCATATGCAAAACAATATTTCTAAGTAGCTCTTATTTGAAACCCACAAATGGAGATCATCAACCTAATGGCCCATCCAACCACTAAAAAATAATACAAATAAACCTAAAATAATGTCCTACTTCGAGTGAAAAATAAAAACATTATTTACAATAAACTAAATTTCACATACAAAAGGAGGGTATTTCCATGTTCTTTTGCAAACTTTGTTTACTTTACCATTTTGATGAAACAATAAAACACAAATTTTAAAATAATTTTTAAATAGAAATACAATTTATAAAGCATTGTGATAACTTTTATCGTTTATTATTATATAATCTTCATTTAACTTGTCTTATGTTGTTTCATATTATATAACTTAATACAACTTATATTTTTTAGTGTGTATATAGATATATATATACATGAATAGTTTATATGATAAGTTTTACATTAACAAGTATACACAAATCACAAATATAAAATAACTTTACCTAAGTAATTATTATTAAATGATAATTTACATTTAAATCATTCATTTCTAGATCAACATTTACAACAAATT
>LPNX011198014.1:70512-127835 GCA_001517045.1 Pseudotsuga menziesii
TATAAAAATTAATATAAAAAATATGACATAAAAAATATTTTAAAAAGTAAATAAACATAGAAAATATTGTTTTAAATAAAAGATCATTAAAATATTTAATTAATATAAAATTAGAAGTTCTATAATTCATATTTTTTGTTTATTTTTAACCATAAACATCAATTAACTAAATATTGTATTCCAAAGTAAAGCAATCAGAACAAAAAGTTAGTGTGACGAATAAATTCCTATGACTTTTAATACAAAATATGATGCACATTACAGCCAAGAAAATATGGATAACAATATAGAGGAGAATTGTGGCTACCCAAACTCAGTATATATTGTATGCCTTATGTGGACACTACAAAAGTTGTTGAAATATGCTATTGTTTCCATATTAAGAGCACAACAAAAATGCCACTAGTTCAATTGCTTTTGAAGCTTACTCATGTTTGGATGGCAATCTCAAAAGCCATTAGTAAAGACATGGACATGTGGGTCCCTCTAGCTCAAAGTAGGGCAGGGATTTCAAACTATCCAACAAGTATTGAAATGGAGAATTAATTATAAAGATATCTGCATTGTTATTGGCTTCATTGGTGATTTCAGCTTTCCCATCCCCATCCCCGTCGTGTAGCATTATTCTTATTGGCTTCATTGGTGATTTTGGCTTCCCCATCACGTCGTGTAGTCTAGTCTTGGTGTTGCCCACATTCATATTCTGGAGATCAATGAGGCAATTTATATGGGTTACTGGATGCACTTAGAAAACGCATTAGATTAATTGTAGACTTGAATGCCAAGACCAAACTCTAATTTCGTTTCAAAATTTTCATATATTTTCAATTCGTATCCTTAGAAGGTCTAGAATACATATACAAATTTAAAACACACAATTTCAATTTAAAACTAAAAATGAGGGGCAGAAACTCCACGAACATGCGAGGGCGTACAACATGAACTATCGATGGAGTAGGAGAGAGAAGAAAATACTTATAGTTGGCATCAGCTAAAAATACATGTGGTGTTTATTCATTAGCTAAAGTGACGAGGATTCGTCAACAATGTCAAGCGAGTTGATCTCGTAGATTAAATGCCTTTGGCATATATATAGGTACTAAGACTGATTTCTAGACATAATTGATAACAATATATAAATTTTAAAATGAGATTCTTAAATAAAATAGATAACAAGAAATTGTGGGAACTATCAATATGAGAAAATATTCAATTTTAAGGGTGTAGCTATGAGTATAATTCTACATTAAAGGAATGTTTATGTTTATGAATAAGAGCACTAGGAAGTAAGTGATCATTCACATGTCCTTGTATAAACATAGTATGCAGAATTTATTGCATTATTTTTCTTGATATCTTTGTAAGTGTTGAATGGACCTTTTGCAAATATAAATACAATACAATATTATTCATGTTCCATGTCGAGCCTAAAGAGTCAATGGGAGGACAATAGAGTTGACTGAATGATTCAAGCTATGTTATGGCAGAAGTAAACAATACTTGGAATGAATAAGGAAATCAATGTATAAACAAACATGCAGAATTTATTGCATTATTTTTCTTGATATCTTTTTAAGTGTTGAATCGACATTTTTGCAAATATAAATACAATGCAATATCATTAATGTTCCATGTCTCCTAAAGAGTTAATGGGAGGACAATAGAGTTGACTGAATGAGTCAAGCTATGTTATGGCAGAAGTGAACAATACTTAGAATGAATAAGGAAAACAATGTAGATAATTACCAAATAGAAATGATTGAAAGCAATAGAAAAAACCAATCAAAAGACTCATTTGCATGAATGGAGGTCAAATGAAGGAACTATTAGGGTTAACCTTATGGGGAATGAGTCAAAGGTGGTTTATTTCCAGCACATGGGTTTGGGAACATGGTTTCTTATAGCCCATGGTATTGGGCCAAGGTTTTGCATGTAAAGAAATCTTTATAAGGCTTGAGGAGGATCCATTGTAAAGTGGCATGGAGGTGAGTGATGGATAGCTCACTTGGCCATGTTTGACCAATTTAGGTAAAGGGAGATAATAGATCTATTATGGTGTTTTTTCCCAGTTTTGGGTTTTCCATGTAAACATTTTGTGTTTATATTTAATGGTTGCTTGTTCTATTTTATTTATCTCACAAGTAATTATATGTATGCTTGTCAAAAATCCTACTAAGTGGTATTAGATCATGTAGTTGGAGATCCATGAGGCCATATTTTTTCGTACATGATTTTTAATTAATAAATTGCGGGGTGCATGATTGGGGGTACCCGAGACCCTAGTAGTTTTTTTGTTCCTAGTTAGAATGTGATTTCCTCGACTACTAGAAGCACAAGGTATCCCTCATAGGCACAGAGAAGGGATGTTGCATCAAGTGTGGAATGAACCATTGGGTAGGTACAAGGGTGGCAGGTGTACTTGTAGCCTAACTTGATGTGGATCAGAGAGGTTGAGTCTTCAATTGCGAGAGGAATGTGAGATGGTTTAATCTCAGTTTTGGGACCAATATTGATGAACCTGGTATGTGAAGATAATTCCTATAGAATAGACATTTACAGTAGTGGAGGAACCATGTAATCTGGTAGATGGATTCTTCTTTATATGGATGTCAATGATAAGGTTGGATGCAAGTACAAAAGGAGCATGACAGAAAATTAGCAAGAAAGCGAGCATGGAAAATAAAGATGATGGAGAAATAGATGGTGATGGTGTAGTCACCTTGAAGACACATGAAGAAAAAAAATGGTGCGGTTTGCATGTAAATGGGAATATGATTGTAATACCTGGTAAGGCATACATACCCTCGGTAACTTACGAGTTAAGTTGAGAGATAAACCTAGGTGATAGGGGTTGTATGTGATATCTCGGCCAAGTCAATATTAAAGGGAAGATTATTAGGGTTAACCTTAACTCAGGAATGAGTCAAAGGTGGTTTAGGTACAACACATGGGTTTGGGCACATGGTTTATTGTATCCCATTGTATTGGACAAAGGTATTGCATGTAAATAAGCCTTTATAAGGCTTGAGGAGACTCCATTGTAAAGTGGCATGGAGATGAGTGATGGCTAGCTCACTTCGCCTAGTTTGGTTAGTTTAGGTCAAGGGAGATAATAAATCTATTATGGTCATTTTTTCTGGTTTTGGTTTTTCCATGTAAACATTGTGTGTCTAGATTTAATGGTTGCTTCTTCTATTTTATTTCTCTTGCAAGTAATTATATGTATGCTCATAGAAAATCCTAATAGGAACCATGAGGAACTAGTGTGGAACCAATCAATCCTTCACATTTGAGCTTAGATGCATATATACAAATATGAGGGACACTTGGGTCCCTACCCGTCACATTTCAATTACAAAGAAGTAGTTACAATTTGATTAAGGAGACCAAAAATTTCCTTCACATATATCAACTAGATGAATATGAAGAGACATTGTTGCCACATTGATGGTGTCTTCTCCATGCCTCCTAACTATTCAGAATGTCATCATAATGTGTTGGAGTCATCAAATGTCGCAGGGCATGTATGAGGAATAAATCTTGCAGAAGATTGTGTGGGTTGACTTATTTAATGTATCGATTGATCTGTAGGGTTTACTAAGTCGATGCAATTGAGATCCAACCAAGGAGTTGACTAAGACTAGGAACTAGTCGGGGGTGCCAATCGAATCATGGAATGGATCAGAACTTCTATCTTAAGAGGCAATGGTCCCCATTTCTTACCTATGCAGATGAGGAAA
Organism: Pseudotsuga menziesii; assembly: GCA_001517045.1. Classification (NCBI taxonomy): domain Eukaryota; kingdom Viridiplantae; phylum Streptophyta; class Pinopsida; order Pinales; family Pinaceae; genus Pseudotsuga; species Pseudotsuga menziesii. Next base: position 74,253 of record LPNX011198014.1, read on the forward strand.
ATTGTGCTCCAATTTGGTGAGAGGATACCACTTTCCTTGAGCTACGAGTTGACATGATTTTGAAACTTAAAACAAGGGAATTTTTTGCGTCCTTGTGTCGCATTCCTACCATCCAATAATGGTGTTGAAGGAAAGGGGTTATTGAACATCTAGATGGATGTATTCTAGATATATGAGTTCTAATTTGGTATGTTCCAATAGTGGTGGAAAATAATGTCAAATCAAGTCCACATTGAATAGAAGATGCAAACCGAGGTATGGTAGAATGCTAAGATTAAAAGTGTTTTCCCAAATTATCTCAAGAATAGTGTAAGGAGCATATTGTAAAGGATTTCATTTCCTGTGCGGGCCACTGAATATTTATTTCTTGAGATGAAACCAAACATGATCCCCAATTTTGAATGAATCAGGAACAAGATGCTTATCGTGTCGAGCCTTGCTTTTCTCACTATCTAGTTGCAACATCTCGTATGCTTGTTTCTAAATGTCACAAACCCTATCCTTGAACTTGAGTGCATTGTTTACTTCTAGTTGTTCATGGTATGTGTTTATTAGAATACTCGGTCGACTAACTAAGTCAATAGGTGCTAAGTGCTTAAACTTACATAACAAACTTCTAACATACTCTTTTAGGTTGAATTGGTGTGCTCGATTATAGCTATGTTGGATGTATGGGAGACTTTCATCTCATGTTTTGTGATACTTGTCATTATACATGTGGAGAAACTATACAATCATGCAATCCACAACTTACATATGCCCATCGATCTGAGAATGGAATGTGAACAACATAGATACTCATGTGTCGAGTTGCTTCCAGAGTGTTTTCCAAAAAGTGTTGACAAATATGGAATCTCTATTGGAGATTATTGTAGTTGCTAAGCTATAGTGCTTCCAAACATGCTCGAAGAAGAGTTGAGCATATTTTTGTGCTTTCATAATTCTTGTAAGGAATGAGGATGGCCATTTTAGAGAATTCGTCAACCAGTACTAGGATTGCATCAGGTTGGTGTTTGGTGACAGGATATCCAATTAAGTAGTCTAAGGAAATGGATTCCCATGTTCAAACTGAAATTAGAAAGGGTTTATACAAACCATATCATTGGTTTGGTGTCTTGGGGATGACACAAACCATGCACTTGATATACTTTTCAACATTTGTCTTGAGTGAAGGCCAATAGAAATACTTCTGGAGTTTTGTGAGACTCTTTTCCACTCCAAAATGAACTATTGTTTTGATGTAGTGTGCATCACAAATGAGATTCTATCTATGCCCACTTAGAGGTACAAAAATATATCACAACTTTAAAAGAAAATTGTCCTTCACATGGTAGTCAAGAGAAATCGACTAACATGTCTACAGTTGTCAATACACTAAGGAGAAGACAATGTCTTATTCATATAGTTGAGTCCAAGTAACGGTGTCATCAACATGCATACTTAACCCTATAATAAGTGAAGTTATTATTGTTCGAATAATGCAATCAATTGCTGCATTGGATTTACCTTTCCTATGCTTAATTACCAACTGAAATTGTAGCAGGTAACTAATCCACTTGAGTTGTCTTGTCATATTAAACTTAGACTATGAAAGAACGAACTATATATGCTTATGGTCTATATAAATGACTGTTTATTTTCCTAGAATGTAGTGTCTCCATTGCTTAAGTGTTATACAATGGCATATAGTTCCCTTTCATAAGTAGAATACTTGCAAACAATAGCATTGAAATTTTTCAAATGGAATTCCATTTGATGACCTACTTGAGTGATCATAGCACCCGTGGAATAGTCGGATGCATTGGTCTCAATTTCAAATGGATAATGCAAAATAGGTAGCATGAGCACTGGAGTTGTGCAAATATGGTTCTTAAGTTTTTCAAAATCATGTTCTTGTGTTGTGGTCCATTTCAAAACTATATCTCCACCTCCCTTAGTCAATTGATTCACTGGCCAAGCTATGTGGTTGAATCCCAACACAAATATACAATAGAAATTTGCTAAACCAAGGAAACTCCTTAGTTCATGAATGTTTCTTGGAGTGAGCCATTCCTTAATGAATTGTATATTTTATGTGTCAAATTGAATGCCTTTTGAGATGATCACATAACCCAAGTATTTAATACTCTGCATTGCAGAAGAGCACTTCTCCAAGTTCAAACATACTTTGTGTTGTTTGAGAGTGTTAAGCACTTGTTGAAGCTACAAAAAATGCTCATCTCATCATTTGTTGAAAATCAGGATGTCAACAAGTTTATTTTCTTGAGACTTTTGAAACTTGTTGTTTAGATATCTACATGGTATTTGAGAAGGTGCTTCCTACCCCGCTTGGTTTCTGAGCAGGTGTATGCGTGACTTGCTTGTTTTTAAAGTAGATGTATTAATTTTTGTTTGCTTGATTGTCAACTTGGACCTAAGTTTCCTTTATTGATGTTTTTATGTGTATTCATGGGATTCACGAGAGCTTTGTCCCCAGTGGTTTAATCCTGGATCATCCAGTATCTCTTATTGGGCACACATAATTTGAGATGTATTTCACCCCGCGGTATCCCATTCAAATGCAAGTTGTGTGAGTGACCTATGGTGTCTTATAACATCCTCAAATATGATCCATTTTTCAGGACTGTTGTGCCCTATCCCTTCATTCCATATCATGTTTAAGGTTTGTGTAGGTTCTTTGTACAACCTGGTGTTCTTCGAAGCTCATCACTGATATCTTTCCTGTCAAAAACTACACCGTATCTGTTAAAGATACTACTTAAAAAAATTTATGGGAGAAAACACCATGGAGAATGGAGGTTTTTGTTGTTTGGTCCAACCATGCCCGATTTTCATAGTCGTCTAGGATCAAGAGATAAGGGCACCCGCACGCAGTTGAGTGACCCTTTTGGTGCAATTGTTTTTTTGCAAAACAAGCTTCCACTTTGCAAAAATACAACGTGCACATGTTCCTTGGCACTAGAAATGAAGGATCATGATCCTAGAAAGTCAATTGACACATAGGTTGAACAAAGGAAACATGTATACAATTTGTAAACAAAAACACATGAACTTTATGTGGGCCAAAAAAATGTGTGAATTTTATAAGACATGGTATAGATTCCCAAAATCATCCTATGAGTGTCCATTTCTCCCACAACATGATTTAGATAGAAATGATGATTAATAAATGAATAATGCGATCGTGATCAAACTCCTACAGAATATTCAACCACCAACTTCGAATCCAAGAGGTAATTCTCCAACCAATTTACCAATTCTCCAACTAATTTATGAAATCTTTAACCTATTTTTTATTCTTCAAAGAATTTGTAATTATTTCCACTTGAACAAATTAGGTTCATTTTATTCCGTCTTTGTATTCCAATGATAACTACTATGGTTTAAATATGATGGTCACTATAATTGGATCATCATCCATGATAAATAATACATTTTATAAATTTAAAAACTAGTAATTTAAAAATTTATAATTTGTAAGAATTGGTTTGAGAAATGTGAACTTCATTCAAATACTTTAAATAGTAGAATGTACCTTAAATTATAACTACCTTGGTGTTCCAAACCCCCAAATTCCCACTATATCTTGCTCACAAGCCAACTATTCCCTATGTAGAGCTTATATGGTGGCTTTGGACACATGCATTGCATGTCACCCCCAAGGATAAACTACATGGGGTCTAGTACCCTTGATTTTGTGCCTTTTCCATGAATTCTACCACTAAAATTATCCCTATTGCACCAAACCTTGGAATCACCTCCATATTAAACTTGTAAATCGAAGGTTCTTTATTTAAGGCATGTGTGGTTGCCATGGATTATGACCTCAATTTTCCCTCATCGATAAGAACCATCCTTAGAATACCAAACCTTTAAGTGGCTACCATATCAAACTTGTAGGACATGTATTCTCTATTAGGGCATGTGTGGTTTCTTAAGAGACTACACCTGGCCCATGATCACAAAACGTGAATCTCACTTCATAAGACCTTATATTTTGTCCTTGGATCATGTCATGGAAATTGATAAGAATATTTCGTTTGATACAGGTCAAAATGGAAAGCATATCTCACTCATACACTAAAGATCCCTATATAGAGACTATGTGGTTATTTTGGGTACAACACATGGACCATGATCCCATAGGAAATAATATGGTTTTAGACCATGTATTTCAACCTTACACATTGGAATAGATGCAAATAACAACTATGGTATCTTTACACAAAGAGCATATCACACTTGTATGCCCATCATTCCTTAAGTATGAGGGAGTGTTGATTTATTTTTAACTTCAGAATGTATTCACTTGTATATCTTATGTATTGTACCCCGATGTTCCTATTGAAAAGTATAAGTAATGTAATTGAGTCATGTGATACCCCAATGTTCCTATCAGGAGAATCATTAATGTAAACAAGTCATGCAAATTCATAGAGGGTAACCCTCCTTATTGATCAAGGGTTAAATTCCTTGTACTTGTGGGGCACTATTGTTATTAGACTCTCCTAGAGAAGTAGGCCCCGGTGAGTTAATGTCAAGTCAGGTCATTAGTACCCCAGTTGTGGTTACTCGAGCCTACATAATTGAGTTAGGATTACTTGAGCCTACATAACTGAGTCAAATATTAAGTGAACGAAAGAGTATAAATAGAGAGCGAGCCTCTCTATCTATCATACACACACTCACTCAACTAGGGTGCATGAGTGAGAGAGGAAGTGTTTGTTGATGTATTTGTAACTTCAGAATTTTTTCATCTATGTATCTTATGTATTGTCACCCAATGTTTATTCCGGGATGTATCTATTATGTAATTGAGTCATGTTGTCATGCCTCGATGTTTCGATCAGGAGAATCAATAATGTAAACAAGTCATGTCAAGTCATAGTGAGTAACCCTCTGATTTTCTAAGGGTTAAAGTCCCCGCAGTTCCAGGGCACTAGGGTTATTAGACTCTCCTAGTAGAGGTCGGCCCTAGTAGGGTTTTAGTCATGTCAAGATTGGTATAGATAGAGAATTGGGGTCTCTATTTAGCACACATCACTCACACACTCAGGTGTAGCACATAGTTGAGGAAGGAGAAGACACTGGGGCTAGACAAGAAGAAGATTACTACTGTCGGGAGTGCATCTTACTGTTTTGGGGTTTTACATCTTGTGTTGATTCTATCTCTGAGGAAGTTGCAGGGTTTTCTCCATTTATGGTTTCCCAGATGAAAAATATTGTGTTCATTGTCTCTTGTATTTGATTGTTGTACTTGTTATTCTCTTAGTAAAGATCCTAACATCATGCTAGCTTAAATGTTGAAAAACTAACATGGTATTGGAGCTAACTTGAGAAGAAGACACTGTGCAGCTGTGGGAACTAGGGATTCCTATTTTGTGGATATTCCTCCACAGATTTTCAGAAAACGTAAGGTGGAATACCTCTCCTCCTTAGGGCGCATCTTTCTGTCGAAGCAGAATCCAATTATGAGGTTTTTCAGTTTTGGACCTGTCACTACTGTCAAAAATTAGGGATTTTCATAGAAGGGGAATTTTTCAGTGAGCCCGGGCCTGGATTGATCTCGTCCCCACAATCGAAGTTAGGGACAAATTTCAAGGCATTTGGGTGGACAGAACTCCAGAAAAGAAAAACCCTAATTTGCTTCTGAACCAACTCTGCAGGATTTCAGCTCAAGTTTCAGATCCAACATCTTGAACCTGGTAAGATCTAAAACCTTTTGTATTTCCATTTGAGGTTCTCAGTTAAGATGTCTCATCATACCAAGCTTGATGAAAAGCTTGAGGGAGCTGATAACTTCCAAGCCTGGAAGTATAGGATCTCCCTGGTCCTGGAAGAAAATTGAGTTAGAATCCTACATCCATGAGGAGGTTCTAGTTCTAGAGGGAGATGAGGCAAAGACCTTACATAAGAAGAATATGGTTATGGTAAAGAGGATCATTGCTGATTCTATCAAGGATCACCTTATCCCATAGGTGTCCTCTCTCAAGACACCTAAAGCTATGTTTGATGCCCTAACCAAATTGTTTGAAGGGAAGAACATAAACCAGAAGATGACCCTAGGAAACCAACTGAAGAATGTGAAGATTCAAAATGCAGAATCAATCCAGTCTTACTTCACAAGAGTTTCTCAGATCAAAGAGAAACTAGAAGCAGTTGATGAAGAAGTGGAAAATGCAGAGATTGTAATGACTACCTTGAATGGCCTTCCTAGGTCATGGGATTCTTTCATCCAAGGAATCTGTGCTAGAAAGAAGTTAATCAAGTTCAGAAGAATATGGGAAGAGTTCTCTCAAGAAGAGGCTCAGATAGAAGATCGAGAAGAAAATATGGGAAGTGAAGACCAAGCTCTCATGGTACACTCCAAGTCTCACTCCAAGTCAAACAAAAGAAGACCTCATAGATCCAGAGGTAAGCACTCTCACAAAGATAACACTAGAAAATATTTATCTAGGATCATATGCTATACATGTGATGAAGCAGGACACTATGCAAGTAATTGTCATAAGAAACAAAAGATAATGAAGAGGAGCAACAAAAGAAGACATCATGCTCATGCTGCAGAGGATGATGAACCATCCAGGAAGAGATCCAGATATGAAAGTGAATATTATTCAAGCGAGGATGAATATGTTCTGATATCTGCTCTCACAGGTAACATTACTCATGGAAGTGATCATTGGCTTATAAATAGTGGGGATTCCAAACATATGACTGGAATCAAGGAATATTTTGTGAGACTATAAGAACATGAATCACCTCACAAGGTAAAGCTAGGAGATGACTACCAATATCTTCCTATAAATTAGACTCTGGAAAATCTCTAACAATGAAAGAAGTATTTTTTGTGCTAGGACTCAAGAAGAACCTTCTCTCCATATCAGCATTAGATGCAAAAGGAATGCGGGTTGCATTCATAGATGGTCAAGTCATCATGTGGCCAAAAGGAAAGACTATCGATGATGTGGTAGTGATTGGAGAACAAGAAGGAGGATTGTACAAATTGAAGGGCCATCTAGAACAAGCCTTGTTCCATGACACAGTAGAGCCAAGTGAACTTTGGCATAGAAGGCTTGTACATGTGCATTATAGAGCAATACATATTGCAAGCAAATCTGTCGAAGGTCTTCCAGAAATCCAAGCAAAACATGATGGGGTCTGCAAAGGATGTGCGAAAGGAAATAATACAAAGAAGACATTTCCAAGCAGCGAAAGAAAAGCAAAAGGAATCTTGGAAATCATCCACTCTGATGTATGCGGTCCTATGTCATAAAAATCTCTAAGCGGGTATGCATATTATGTTTATTTTATTGATGACTTTTCTCGGAAGACATGGGTTTACTTCATGAAGAACAAAGATGAAGTATTCAGTGAGTTCAAGGAATTCAAAGCCTTGAGCAAGAACCATACTGAAAAGAAGATCAAGTGCATTCGATTAGATAATGGCGGAGAATTCACTTCAAATGAATTCAAAGTGCTATGCAAAGAATCAGGGATTAAGAGGGAGTTGTCCACTCCTTATAATCCACAACAGAATGGGATTGCGGAACGGAAGAACAGAACTATCATGGAAGATTCAAAAGCAATGCTTCATGATCAAGACCTTCCTATGCATATTTGGGCAGAAGCTTCCAGAAAATAGGTGTATGTACAGAACCGTACTCCACATAGAGTACTTGAGAACAAGACTCCTGAAGAATTCTTCTCCAGCAAGAAACCAAAAGTCAGCCATCTTAGAATATTCTGTTGTCCTGTGTACATCCACATTCCAAAAGAGAAGAGGACTAAATTAGATCCTCCAGGAAAGAAGGGTATATTTGTGGGATACTCTGAAAGCTCGAAGGCTTACAGAATATATTTCCCAGGATACAAGAATATTGACATTAGCAGGGATGTGACATTTGATGAAGAGACAGCTTACAACAAATCCAGAAAGAGACCTGCTGAAGAACCTGAAGAAGTAGAAGCACCCAGAATTCATGATACAACCATGAATGAAGAAGCTCAAGAAGAAGATCGAGAATTTGAAGAACCACAAAGACCTATAGATCCACCTCTAGAGAAGAATCCTCATAAGAGGAAACTTTCTTGGGTACGAGAACTTATCCAAGGTGTGGAAAGATATCGGGCTCCAAAAGAGAATCATAGAGAAATAAAGAGGACCAGATCCTGTTCCGGGTATGTAGCTTTACTATGTGATTTCATTGATAAAGAACCTTCCATTTATGAACAAGCGGTAGAACGGAAAGAATGGAATGATGCTATGATCAAAGAGTACCAATCGATCATGAAGAATGATTTTTGGGATGTTGTCCCAAGAGCAAACAAGAATCTAGTTGTAAATTCCAAATGGATCTACAAGATCAAACATGCTACAGATGGTAGCGTTGAAAAATATAAGGCAAGATTTGTAGCTCAGGGTTTCTCTCAGAAAGAGGGAATAGACTATGAAGACACCTTTGCACCTGTAGCCAGATACACTTCCATCAGATCAGTACTTGCTCTGGCTGCAGTGATGAAATGGAAGATACACCAGATGGATGTCAAGACTGCTTTCTTGAATGGTGTAGTAGAAGAGGAAGTGTATGTAGAATAGCCACTCGGTTTTGAGACATGTGACAGGGAGTCTCATGTGTGCAGATTGAGGAAATCCCTGTACGGTTTGAAACAGGCACCCATGACATGGTACGGCAGAATTGATAGCTTTCTATCTAGTTTGGGCTTTACCAAGAGTAAAGAAAATTCTAACCTTTACTACAAGGTTGAAAATGGCAACCCAGTGATGCTTCTACTATATGTAGATGATCTGTTTGTGACAGGTATGGATGGGTTGATTACTGATACGGAAGGAAAGCTTGCTGCTAATTTTGAGATGAAGGACTTGGGTATGATGCATTATTTTCTAGGTATGGAAGTGTAGTAGAGTGCGGATGGAATCTTCCTTGCACAAGGGAAGTATGCAGTAGAGATCCTGAAGAGGTTTGGGATGGTGGACTGCAAGACTATGGCCACACCTATGGCATCGAACCTGAAGCTATTGAGTGATGCTTCATCAGATTCGGTTGATGCTATGATGTATCATCAGATGATTGGATCATTGATGTACCTGACGAACACGAGACCAAACATTTGCTTTGCTGTCAACACCTTGAGCTAGTTCTTGATAGATCCGAGAAATGTTCACTTGATTTCTTCAAAGCATATTATGAGGTACCTGAGGGGTACAGTTGATTATGGGCTCAAGTACGATGCAAATTAGAAGATTAACCTGGAGGGTTATGTTGATTCAGATTGGGCATGCAATGCCATTGATAGGAAGAGAACTTCAGGGTGTTGCTTCAGTATGGGATCAAGTGTGATCTCTTTGTTTAGCAGGAAGAAATCCTATGTGGCACTGAGTACAACTGAAGCAGAGTATGTCGTAGCCTGTTGAGCTAGTTGTGAGGCATTATGGCTGAGGAAGCTACTATTTGATTTATTTGATCTCCAGATGGATGCTACTTGTATACATTGTGACAACCAAATTTGCGTGAAGTTGTCAGAGAATCCAGTGTTCCATGACAAGTCGAAGCACATCGAGATCAAGTATCACTAAATGAGGGATATGGTGTAGAGAGGAGCAATGAAGCTCTAGTATGTTGTGACGGAGGAGCAAATAACTGATGTTTAAACAAATCCATTGGCTAGAGTGATGTTCAAGTACTTCAGGGAGAAGCTTGGTGTTCTCCAGATCAAGGTTTCCTCCAAGGGAAATTGATGAGTCCCAAAGCCATTCTGACGAGCAGGTCAGATGTAAGGGCTGAGCCATTTTATCATGGTGAGAGGATTCAATTCCTTCCATGTCAGATATGAGTGCTAAGATCCAAATCCATTATGATGAGAAGGTCAGATGTAAGGGCTAATCCATTCTGTCATGGTGAGAGGATTTGGTTCCTTCCATGTCAAATATGAGTGCTGAGATTCATAGCCATTATGACGAGTAGGTCAGATGTAAGGGCTGATCCATTCTGTCATGGTGAGAGGATTCAGTTCCTTCCATATCAAATATGAGTGCTGGCCATTCTATCAAGTAGGATAGATGTAAGGGAAACTGCCACTCTCTGAGAGAGTGGAGGCACCTAGTCCGTTACCAAGTAGCTCAGTCTAGGACTAGGGGCCTTTCTGATGAGGGTGGAGTATTTAGTTCCTTCCAGGTCAGATGTGAGTCCAGGACATTCTGGTGAGGGTGTAGGACTTGTTTCCTACCAGGTCATGTATAAAGGAAACTACCATTCTCTAGGAGAATGGAGGAACCTGGTCCGTTACCAAGTAGCTCAGTCTGGGACTGGGGACCATTCTGGTGAGGGTGGAGGATTCATTTCCTTCTAGGTCAGATGTAAGTGCAAGCCTTTCTGGTGAGGGTGGAGGACTTGTTTCCTTCCAAGTTAGATATAAGTGCTGAAGCCTTTTCACAGATGTTAGTGATGTGATGTCCTATCATGCTGGTGAATGTGAGTGTTGGGCCTTTTTGATGTGATTGTAGGTTTCTACATGATCAGATGTGAGTGATGGGTGTGCCTTTCTGACGAGTAGGTCAGATGTAAGTGTTGGGTGAAGACCTACCTGATGGCTAGGCCTATAACTAGCATGAAAGAAGGCTGGCTCTATAGAACTTCCTATGATGAGACAGCACACATGATGATGACCAGATGAGATCCAGATCGAGCTCTGGTCAGAATCTAGTTATGATGACTCTGAGATATCCAGATCAAGTGATGATCCAGATCCAACAGTGATGATCCAGATCGAGAGATGATCCAGATCCAATGATGATGATCCATATCGAGTGATGATCCAGATCTAGTTCAGTGATGATGATCCAGATCCAGTGATGTTGATCCAGATCGAGAGATGATCCAAATCTAGTGATGATGTCCCATGATGATCCAGATCAAGAGATGATCCAGATCCAGTGATGATGATCCAGATCGAGAGATGATCCAGATTCAAAGGATGAAGATGAATTGAAGACGAAGATTACTTGAAGACTCAGAAGACTCAAGATGCAAATGACGAGATGATCCAGTGATACAGAGAAGAAGAGTAGTGTTGAAAATTGTGTCGAAAGAATACCTTCCTAGTTAAGAGGGAGTGTTGATGTATTTGTAACTTCGGAATGTATTCATCTATTTATCTTATGTATTGTAACCCGATGTTTATTCCGAGATGTATCTCTTATGTAATTGAGTCATTTTGTCATGCCTCGATGTTCCGATCGGGCGAATCAATAATGTAAACAAGACATGTCAAGCCATAGTGGGTAACCCTCAGATTGTCTAAGGGTTAAAGTCCCCGCAGTTCCGGGGCACTAGGGTTATTAGACTCTCCTAGTAGAGGTCAGCCCTAGTAGGGTTTTAGTCATGCCGAGATTAGTATAAATAGAGAGTTGGAGTCTCTATTTAGCACACGTCACTCACACACTCAAGTGTAGTGCATAGTTGAGGAAGGAGAAGATACTGGGGCTAGACAAGAAGAAGATTATTGTTGTTGGGAGTGCATCTTACTATTTTGGGGTTTTACATCTTGTGCTGATTCTATCTCTGAGGAAGTTGTGGGGTTTTCTCCATTTATGGTTTCCCCGATGAAAAACATTGTGTTCATTGTCTCTTGTGTTTGATTGATGTACTTGTTATTCTCTCAGTAAAGATCCTAACATAATGCTAGCTTAAATGTTGAAAAACTAACAGTATTGGCACAAGTGAGAGAGATCGGTTGTGGGAGATCATCTTTATCTTTTAGGGTTTTACTTTTTCTACTAGTGCTCATTCTATCTCTGAGGAAGTTGAGGGGTTTTCTCCTTTATGGTTTCCTTGAGGAAAATCTCTTGTGTCTATTGTCTCTTGTGATTGATTGTTGTGCATGTTATTCTCTCATTTAAGATCCTAAGATGATATTTCTTAATTGATAAAAATCTAACAGAAAAAATTCTAGTGAGATTAGACTTTGTGAGGACTTTAGAAACTTGAATTGTGCCTCCGATAAAGATAACTACCTAGTCCCGCTCATGGAACAGATTTTGCAGATGGTCTCTGGATCAGAATTATTTTCTCTGCTAGATGGTTTCTCAGGCTATAACCAAGTATTGGTAGCAGAAGAAGACAGGTTAAAGACTACATTCAGAACTAAGTGGGGGACTTTTCCATATAGGAGGATGTCCTTTGAACTTATCAACGTCGTAGCAATGTTCCATAGGGCCATGGATATAGATTTCCATGGGATGATTGGTCGAAGCATGGTAGTATATTTGGACGACGTTACAGTTTATTCCAAGAAAAGAGAATAACACATGTTTCATTTAAAACAAATTTTCGAATGCTGTTGGAAATACGGTATTTCTCTAAATCCAAAGAAATGTGTGTTTGCTGTGTTGGACAGAAAGCTTTTGGGTCATATAATTTCTAAGAAATGGATCTCAATAAACGTGGAAAGGATTAAAGCTATAGCACAGATCCCTTTACCCCACATTAAGAAAGTAATGAAATCTTTTATGGGGACTATAAACTTTGTGCGAAGGTTTGTGCCCGATTTTCCTCAGATAATCAAACCTTTGCAGCAAATGGTTAAGCAAAGTGCTCAATTTAAATGGACCGACTTAGAGAAAGGTGCATTCGACAAGATTAAATCAACAGTAGCCCATGGGCCCTCTCTCAAAAGTCCAAATTTTGAGAAATATTTCATATTATACACTTTTGCTTCAGACAACTCGTTAGCAACAATGCGTACGCGGAAAGAAGAAGGGGGAGGCCAGTACCCCATATCATTCATTAGCACTAGACTACAAGGTGCTGAGTTGAATTACCCTACTATTGATAAACATGCATATGCGATGTTCAAGGTGGTAAATCAATTAGAGCCATATATACTAAAGAACATAACCAAGGTTATTGTACCTCACCCGACAATCCGAAATATTTTCGTACAAAAAGAGTTAGGAGAAAGAATAGGGAACTGGGTTATAGCCTTGCAAGAGTATGACTTGGAGATTAAACCAGCAACTATTGTCAAAGGGAAGGGGTTTTACAAATTAATGGCTGAAATACAGGATAATGGAGCGAATGAATTGGAGAATGAGACGGAGCTGCACATGGTTTATGTATGTCCCATATTTACAACCCTAGAATCTTGGTATCGATATTTGGTTCACTATCTCCAACAAAGTTATTTACCTGAACACTAGAAATCCAAGCAGAGAAGGGCCTTGCACTTAAAGTCTGCATCTTATCAAATAATCGACGGAGTGTTGTTCAGAAAAAATTATCATGTAGTTTTCCTCAGGTGTTTAGAACGTGAGGGTGTAGCCAAAGTAGTTAAATAATTACATGATGGCCCTACTGGAGGTCATTTCTCAGGAGATACTACATCCCATAAGATTTTAAGAGTTGGATTCTACTGGCTGACTCTGTTTAAAGATGCTCACGCTTATGTCAGAAAATGTGATACTTGCCAAAGGAGTGGTGGAAGACAAGCAAAAGCAGTTGGGACATTAAAACTAGTTATTATTTCTGAACCATTCGAGCAATGGGATTTTTATATTATTGGAGAGATTAATCCAAATTTCTCATTACAACACAAATATATCCTCACGGCACCATATTAGTTGACTAGATGGGTGGAAGCCATCCTTCTACAAAAATTAAATGAAGACCATATTATGACCAGGTTTGGGGTTCCAATGTCCCTGGCTTTCAATAATGCATCTTATTTTTCCTCTATTAGACTTACTGCATTTGCAAATTAGAAAGGAATTAAGTTGCATTATTTTGCTAACTATTATCCACGGGGTAATGGGTTAGTTGAATCTACTAACAAGAATCTCATTAGAATCCTCAAAAATGCTATCATAGAAAACCAAAGGAGCTGGCACATGGCTCTTCCAAATGGACTTTGGGCTGATCAAGTCACACTCAAGAACTCCTTAGGTGTGTCACCCTACACCTTAGTCTATGGGAAGGAATCCATTATGTGTCCTAATATTTTATTGCCTTCTTCTCAACTAGCTCAAGCATCTAGAGGATCTAATAGTGAAGTTTTACAAGCCCAAATCAACACTCTGCTAAAATTAGAAGAGTCTAGATCCAAGTCCAAGGAAAGGTTTAAGAATCAACAAGAGATTGTGAAAAGATGGTTTGACAAGCATAAGTCCAAGAAGAAAGAGTTTGAAGTAGGTGATTTGGTTCTAAAGTGGGATCACCCACATGATGAAAAGGGTAAGCACACTAAGTTTCAACATTTATGGATAGGACCTTTCCAGATCACAGAAAAGTTAGGCCCCTCAACATATAAGTTACAGGATTTGCAGGGATGGGAAGAGAACATGCCAGTGAATGGTTTGGTTCTCAAACCTTATTTTTCTTAGTGATCTTGATTTTCTTTTCTGTACATAAATAAATCTTTTGATTTTTTCTTATTTACTTTGTAGTTAGTTTTTTTTATTTGCATTTGTTTTATTAGAATTTGATTTACTTCAGTTTCCTTATTTTCTTTATTTTTTCAGTTTTCAAATAAACCAGCACAACATAAGGGCATTTGGGGAACACTGGAATCTTGGGAAATCTGCAATATTTTGATTTAAGAGCTGGTTATTAAATATCCATATATCATCATTCAAATTCTTTAAGTTGATAGACTATCCAAAGGGAGGTTAGGTACACATTGAAGTCCTGTTTTAACCCCTATCAAATAACTAAGGTTAGAGGAGTCTAGAATACTATTTTGGGGCTCCATTCACTACACATTAAAATATGTCCTAGGAAGCTAACAGCAAAAGACCCACGGAGAGGATCCAGATTGGACAAATGTATAGTATTTAAATGATCCCATGCCACAAATAAAATCCAAAAGGCTAAAGAGTCAAATCTCCCAAAAAGAAAGCATCCATAATACACACACACACACACACAGATATATATATATATTGAATAAAATCAGTATTGGATAAGATTTCTCAACGGTTCTTCTCCGTCCATGAGCTGAAAGAAAACTATCTCTCACACAAAAGGACACTATGGATGGAAGAACCTAAACCAAGTTTCAAATGAGAGAAGCAATCAGAGAAGACTCAAAAGGAAAAAGGTCTAAAAGCATCAAAAGAATGCAAAAAGGCATGGGAATGAGGAACAAACAAATATGTCTATCCATACTCTGTTACGATCCTGTGGTGTTATAGTTAGAAGCAATCCAAAGGCAGGGGTAAATGAACCTCATATCTTGGACTCATAAGAGTTATCAAGACTTTGAGAGCCTAGTTACCCTACCCTAGTGGACCATAATCAATGTTAAAGTCCTAAATATTGCATTTCTAAAAAATTATGAACATCTTAAAGAAATCTTGAAGTTTGGGAAGAGTTGATTTAATAGAATATAGTGAAGAAGATTTTGATTTTAAAATGCAGCTTTTCCATAGATCTGTGTTCACCATCCAGTCACCAATTGTTGTTACCGCAACTATCCCCTAAAAATTTGTACACTTTTTAGGACTACCTTAAAAATCTTAGTTTTTGCTTCTCAAGCACTTTGAGTTTGAAATTCAGCTTTTATTGTTTGTTTCTATCATGGAAAAGTTTCACAAGTTTCGTTTCTTTTACTAAGGAAGAAATGGCATTCTGACCCACTATAGCGGATGGTCTATCAAGTTTTAAGCTGCTACAACGGACAGATTCTTTGTTTCAAGTTGCAACAGCGAGTGACTTTTGATTTGATATCGAAAAGGCTTCTGATTTTGTTTATCCTGCTACAGCGGAGGGATATTGGATTTTGAGCTACTATGACAGAAAGATTATCGACTTTGAGCTGTAACGACGGGTGCATTTTTAGTTTGGATGTCCTTTCGATTTATTTTTCCGCTATAGAAAATGGGTTTTGGTTTGATATCGGAAAGGCTTCCGATCTTTTTATCTTGTAACAACAAATGGTTGTCAGTTTTCGAACTGCTATGGCAGCTAGCCTTTATATTTTCCTTCCACTTGTTTTGTTGAGAGCCTGGCCACAACGGCAGGTGAATTCTTTCCTCTGAGCTGCAACAGTGGGTCGGATATCATATTGAAGATTGGAGCTCCTTCCGATTTTTTGTGCCCGCTTCACCAGATGATTTTTTGTCACTTTGACGTAATGGCAGTGGTTGTTTCATTGATTGTCCGATCCTCACCAAGCCGCTTCAGTGGAAGGATTTCTATTGTCAAGCCACTATGGTGGTAGCCTTCTTGGATTGTTTCTTGATACCTTTTGACTGCCAAAGCCGCAACGTAAGTTGGGCACATTTTTTATTTTTAAGCTTGTGTTGCAGTTGTGTTAAGAGGTATCAAGCCGTCGTTGTCGAGGCTCATTTCATGATGACTTAGGCTTCATCGTCCGATGTGATAGGTTAGGCGCCAATGCCGTTTGGCCACACATGTGTGAACTCAATGGCTTACCTACCATGTTTAAAGGTGTTTACCAATAGTTGTCTATTTATACCCAGGGAATGGTGTTTTTTACCATCATTTTTTTGGTGAAGGATTGGAAGTCTTGTTGTGATTTTACCCCACCCTAGAGCATGTGCGATTGGTGGAGTTAACCTGCGGATCTTACGTGGCACGTCCTTACTGAGTATATCCGACTGCATGTTCACTGCCAGGTAGGTTTTTTCATCCTTTTGTGTCAATTTGGAAAGTTAAATTTGTTTTTTGGTAGCTGTCATTGGTGGTTCTCTCGTCAAAGGTTGGGTAGGTTCGATTGTGGGCTTAAAAATGGGGATTTCCCCTTTCATTTCAAGTCCTCCATTTCCTTTGAGGGTTAGAGCCTACTCTCACCGCCATACCTGCACTCACACCCTCACCAGTTCGACCGTAGAATTTTTCCCGCAATTTGCTAGGTTATGACAATTGTCCACGTACCCGATTTACTCGTCGGCATGGAGTATATTGGTTGCTCACCTTCGAGCATTTTTAGGGTTTATGGATTTGTAGTCTCAAGAAGACCCCGTAGGTTTCAACACCTTGTCTTTTGGCTATGGGATGTTAATCCCAGAGGTGTGAACTTAGGGCATCGTCGCCCTGAGCGTCGAAGAGGTTTTTTGGGCCGTGAACCTTTTAGAGTTTCAGGCCATAATGCGGAAGAGCCTCGCAGTAGTTAAGATCGTGGTTTTCTCTGCTAGGGTACAAAGGCCGAGGTTTCCTAGGTCTAGAGATTTTAGTGCCGAGCTTTAATCTGTTGATTTGCATTGTTGTCTTGACCTAATGGCTGAGGATATCTGGGTAATACAAAATACTGATGATTGTTTGGATAGTCTGCTTAGCATATTATAGCCAGTTGGTTCTATCTTTTCATTCAAATGCATGAGTTGGTTTTATAATCTAAATGCTAAAATTTGTTCTTGTTTTGTATTCAATGCTCACACCCGACAATATGAACAAAAAAGGTAAAAAGAAAGCTTATATTGTTGATTATGACTCATATGCAGAGGTTGTGGAAGTCGCACATGTGCCAAGGGTTGAGATCATTTATGAACATACCAACGAAGTCACTGGAGAGGAGCCCGAGTTCAAATGGGGCCATATTTATCACTTCCTGGTAGAACAGAAAGTTCCAGAAGTAGGGTTAGAAGACTTGGCCATGTACGATAACGTGCTGAGATCTGGGATAACCAAGGTGACCACTAGGCCATAAATTTTCCCTTGTGTAGAAGTCATTGGATGGATTTTGCCTAGGATAGACACAACAGGGATGTTGATGAACGATGTGGAAAACAAAGGATTTGAATCCTTTGCACCCGCATTTTTATCAGCAGCTTATAACTTGCCCAAAAAGGGAGTTAGCGTGACAACAGACTGGGTGAAGAGCTTGAAATTTGATTACAGTGCCACAGCTAAGATGATGATGGTTGAGGGAAATATGTTTAGAAACAAGCATTCAGGGGAGTACGAGACAACCCATTTAAAGACACCATATAGACTAATAGTGTTGTTGTTGAACAATATTTGTGGCAAAGCTGATGGGAGTTTTTACAGGTTTGGGTGGATCGCATTGATATACCATATAGCCATGAAAGGAACAGTCTTCAACTAGGCTGACATAATAGCCAAAAAAAATTCCACTGCCATCAAGCCATCCTAAGAAGGTTTGCACCTCAGCAAGTCTGAATTTTATATGTCTTCCTTCTTGGTGGACTGCATACTGTACCATCATGGAAAGGAGGGAAATACCCTATATATATATATAGCTTACCATATGTTGGGATCTCACAAGTATCATACTCACTATAAAATGATCTGTGAAGAGTTCCTAATGCCCTTATACAAGCTGATTTTTCTAGAAGAATGTCCATGCCTATCTGAAGGATCTTTGGAGTCTGTTAAATAATATGGGGATTACTTCTTCTCAGAAGAAGGCACATATGTGAGGATGTATGGTGGGACGAAAGCACCCTCATTGCTACCGAAGTACATGATAGATTATATAGTCCACAAAGAAGCTGTTAGACAACTTTTTCTGAATGGATTCGGAAGCCACCTGTTCGATCTTAAGAAGGTTGTGTTCCCACCATTACTCTTCTATGTGTGAAGTTACAAACTCACCAAGGTCAATAATTCCCCTGAATTTGTTAAGGAGCTGGAAAATTTTCATTTTGGTGAAAAGGACTTTCACCCAAATGATTCTCAAGGAAAGGTTGTATCCTATAAGGCAGCTCTCAAAGTAAATTTTGAGTATGTTGATTACATGGAAAAAGAAGAAGAGAGGTATAGGAACATTTACAACTTGACCACCTTGAACAAGAAGCTGAAGCTGAAGACCGTATCAGCTGGGGATAAAGGCAGTGGAAGCAACAATCTGGAATCAAAGATCCAAGAGGAGGAAGTTACCAGAAGAGGAGGAAGTTACCAGAAGAGTAAAAGAAGAGACTGGCTGAACACTGACAAAAGGTGCCAGAAAGATCTTAAATAAAGAAAAGAAAGGATAAAAATAAGAAGAAGTTACAAGGACAGAGAAGAAGAAGAAAAGAGAAAAGAAGAGGGGGTTATCAAAGAAAATATTGCTAAGCTAGAAAGGGCCATAGCTCAAGAAGATTTAAATCCGAGACAAGGAGTACAAGACCAGGAAGGGTTCATAGAATAACAAAGAAGGAAATTTGAAGAGGATCTATGTGGTGAAGGTCAAGGGCAGAGCCCCAGTCAGGATAACCTAGTGAACCCCCCATCCACATTAAGTAGCATACTTACCGGGGGCCATCTACCTATGGTTGAAATGGGGTTGGTGCCATTTACCCCATCCAAGCAATATGGCATTTCCAACCCTGAAGATATGCACTTCTATCCCAAGAAGAAGTCAATCATGTGGAGAACAGAAAAGACTCTGAGGATGGGAGATCAACCATCAGTCACCACAGTGACAGAAAGAATAGTAGTAAAAAATGTAGAGGATAATATGAAGCAAATGGCTTCCATGAAAATTGCATATGCATATGCAAATGCTCATAATGTTAATAATCCCACATAATCCATTGACCAGTATAAAGGTAAAATCGTCGAGATAAAGGAGGTCATGAGGAAGGAAGAAAAAGTTTGTAGAGAAGCAAAAAGAAAATATGAAGCTACTTTTTCAGATTATGAAAAACTTCAGCAAGAATATCAAATTCTAGAAGAAGAACGAGATAATTTAAGCTGTCAAACATGAACCATAGCAAGGAGAAAAGGGAGTTGGAAAACAAAATTGCAGAGATGGAAGCACAGAGGTCTACAGCTAATCAGCGAGCAGAACAATACGAATCTCAAGCAGTTGGATTAGAGGCTCAAAAGAGTTCTTTGGAGGTGTTTTTGAAGGAAGCAAATGAACACATGATAGATATAGCACCTTTAATAAAGCATTCTCTTTTTTTCAAAAATAAAATCTATCAGATACAGGTTCAGATCACGAGAGAAGTCTTCAAAGTCAAACAAATAGAAGATAGATTGCAGGAAATATCGGCCACAACTATATAGTTTAAAGACAAAACTCAGGATGTTGTAGAGGGCATTCAAGGAGGATTGGCATGGTTGGAAAGGACCAAGGAGCTTCTGGAAGATGCACCAATCAAATCTCTAGAAACATTGCAGCTGGAATATGAACTAATAGGTTTTACCAATATAGCTGCTGAGAAATTGATAGAAGCAGTTCAAAAGACAATAGATAAATGCAGGAATTTTTCTAAGAAGATGCTCACAACATATAACAAATTTCATGCATCATCTAAGAAGAGGTTGGATGAGCTTCCACCTCATGAAGAAAATTTGCATCAATTACATGCTAAATTTCAGGAAGATGAGATTAGCATATAGTTGGTAAGGAACTTAGATGAAAAAGTGATTAAAAATGTGATTGCTCAAGCTGCGGTTAGTAACTGCCTTTTAGAGGATCAATTTCGACTTCTCCCAGCAAGGATGGCTGACATAAGGGTTCAAGCTTCCAAAACATGAAGTCACAGTCAGATTCTTGGAGCCAACTGAGTTTGAGATAATTGCTTTAGATGCTAAGGCATGGAAGCAATTCATTATTGAGTTAAATGGGCCCACTTAAGTGTTTGCCTCTTATACACATGGAAATATATTTGTAATATTTTGTATTTATCTCTTAGTTAGTGAATGCACTAAAAGACAAAATATTTTGTAATCAAATGTAAAGGAATCCCAAGGGACAAGAAGACCAATAGTTTTTGAGATGTATAAATGTAGGTGAAGTCGAGTAGGAAAAGGACTTTTCTAGATTTCTCATGTGAAAAGATGAACTATTTCTTATTATCATAAAGAGGATAGAATTTTATGTTGGAGAAGGAGTTGTTGAGTTTCAAATGCATGTTGTGTGGATGGCTAGATAGAACTATTTCTGTGTTGGCTGGCTATGTAAGTTAGTGAGATCATTCTAACTCTGAACTATTTCTTAGTAGTGGATGATTTCATTTCCTTCTTTTGGATCTTGTGTAGCAAATGAGTAATGAATGTTTAAATAAATAATTGTTATATTTTTATCATTCAAGCTAGCATTATGATATTAGGATCTTTAATTGAGAGAATAACATGCACAGCAATAAAACACAAGAGAAAAGAGACACAAAGAATTTTCCTCAGGGAAACCATAAAGGAGAAAGCCCTGCAACTTCCTCAGAGATAGAATCAGCACCAAAAATAAAACTTGAAAACACAAAGACGATCTCCTGACAGCAGTAGTCTCTCTCTCTGATCCCAGTGTCTTCTCTCTCACTCATGCGCCGTAATGAGTGAATGTGTGTATAATAAATAGAGAGGCTCACTCTCTATTTATATTCTTCCATTCACTTGAAACCCACCCAACATGTTAGCCTCACTTAACAATTACTTACTAGAGCCAACATCTCTAGGAGTGTCTAATAACCCCAGTGCCCCACAACTTGTGGGGACTTTGCCTCCTCCAAACAACAAGGAGGGTTATCCCTAACACAATGGTGGGGACTATTGCCCCAACTTACAATGACTCACCTAGGGTCAACCTCTCTAGGATAGTGTAATAACCCTAGGGCCCCACAACTATGGGGACTTTAACCCTTGACCAATAGGATGGTTACCCATAATGACTTGACATGACGTGTTACATTATATAAACTCCTGATAAGAACATCAGGGCATGACATGACTCAAGTGCATTACAAATACATCCCGGAATAAACATCAATTTATAATACATAAGAAATACAAGTGAATACATTCCAAAGTTACAATTACATCAACACTCCCTCTTAACTAGGAAGGTATTCCCTCAACACAATTTAGTAGCACAAGTCTTCTTCTCTATATCATCTGGGTCATCGTTAAGCTCTTGTCATCTTCATCTTCAAGTCATCTTTCATTATCGGATCTGGATCATCATCACTCGATCTGGATCATCACTGGATCTGGATCATCACTGTACATCATCACTGGATTTGAATCATCACTCGATCTGGATCATAACTGAACATCATCATTGGATCTGTATCATCACTCGATCTGGATCATCACTGAACATCATCATTGGATCTGGATCATCACTGGATCTAGATCATCACTGGACATCATCACTGGATCTGGATCATCACTAGATCTAGATCATCACTCGATCTAGATCATCACTGCTAGATCATCATCACTGGATCTAGATCCTCACTCAATCTGGATCATCACCACGGGTGATATCTCATGATTCTTCTCGTCACAAGAAGTTCTACAGAGCCAGCCCTTTTTCATGTTGGGTGTAGGCCTAGCCTCCATGTAGGTCTTTCTTAGTGCTTATATATGACCCTAAGTTAGAATGGCCCATACAACACTTACATATGACCTTGACTCATTAGAAAGGCATGCCCAGCACTCACATATGACCATGAGAGGAACCTAATCCCCTCACCATGTTAGAATGGCCCAGCCCTTACATCTAACCATGGAAGGAACCTCATCCTCTCCCATGTCAGAATGGCCCAGCCCTTACATCTAACCTACTTGTCAGAATGACCCAGCACTTATATCTAACCTACTCTTTAGAATGGCCCAGCATTTATATCTAACCTACTCATTAGAATAGCCCAACACTTATATCTGACCTACTCATCAGAATGGCCCAACACTTATATGTGACCTACTCATTAGAATGGTCTGCACTCACATCTGATCTTGTAGGAACCAATCCTACAGTCACATCAGAATGGCCCCCAATCCCAGACTGAGCTACCTGGTAACTGACCAGGTGGCTCCATTCTCCAGAGAATGGTATCAGTATTTATATCTGATCAACTGGGAACCAATCCCTCAATCACATCAAAATGGCCATGCACTCTCATCTGATCATATAATACTACATCTTACAATCGTTTCAGAAACCAAGTATTCCTGGTAACTGACCAAGCACCTCCATTCCAAGAATGGAAACAGCCCTTATATATGATCATGTAGGAACCAATCCTACAGTCATATCAAAATGGCTCAGCACTCATATCTAACATGGAAGGAACCAATCCTCTCACCATGATAGAATGGCTCAGCCCTTACATCTGACCATGGAAGGAACTTAATCCTCTCACCATGTCAAAATGGCTCTGGGTCTCATCATTTCCCCTTAGAGGAAACCTTGATCTGTAGAAAACCAAGCTTCTCCCTGAAGTACTCGAACTTCAAAATAGCCAATGGCTTCATCAATACATCAGCTATATGTTCCTCCGTTGCAACATACTGGAGCTTCACTGCTCCCCTCTACACCATATCCCTGATATAGTGATACTTGATCTTGATATGCTTCGACTTGTCATGAAACACTGGATTCTATGACAATTTCACGCAACTCTGGTTGTCACAATGTATACAAGTAGCATCCATCTGGAGATCAAATAAATAATATAGTAGCTTCCTCAGCCATATTTCCTCACAAATAGCTGAACAAGTTGTGACATACTCTGCTTCAGCTATACTCAGTGCCACATAGAACTTCTTCCTGCTAAACCAAGAGATCACACATGATCCCATACTAAAGCAACACCCTGAAGTTCTCTTCCTATCGATGGCACTTCTTTCCCAATATGAATCAACATAACCTTCCAGGTTAATCTTTTGATTCACTTCATACTTGATCCCATAATCAACTGTACCCCTTAGGTACCTCAAAATATGCTTTGCAGCAATCAGGTGAACATGTCTCAATGTGTTCACAACAAAGCAAGTATCTGGTCTCGTATCCGTTAGGTACATCAAGTAACAAATCATCTGACGATACATCATGGCATCAACTGACTCTGGTGAAGCAACACTCAATAGCTTTAGGTTCAATGCCATAGGTGTGGTCATGCAGTCCATCATCCTGAACCTATTCAGGATCTCTACTGCATACTTCCCTTGTCGACACCTCCATTCCTAGAACGTAGTGCATCGACACATAACAGGAGCATCACTAGTATTCTGCCTTCAACCTTGAAGCAAAGGTTGGAATCTGCTTTACTCTTAGTAAATCCTAGAGTCATGAGTAACCTATCCATCTTGTCGTACCATGTCAAACCTAAATATCTTCTGCAATCACTCCCTCTGAAGCATCATACTCCCTCTGTATTTCGTACTCTATGCACTGAAACATTATGTACCAGAGTGACAAGTAGCTTCCTTTCCTACTAATCTTCTATGTATCCATCTAGGATCACCAGATACCAAGATCCTCTTTCTTGAAACTTTTCAAAAGTTCTTCTTTCATCCATCTGTGAGCTTGTCATCCTCTATAGGCTTTCATCTTCAACCTTGTAGCAAAGGTTAAGATCTTCATCAAGCTCCTCATGTGTGTGTTATCCCATGGGTGTCTTCTGAGCTCATACAAGGTCTTCTTTCATTTGCACACATGATTCTTCCTATCATGTGTCTCAACTCCCATTGGCTACAAATGTCTCTTCGTAGTCTATTCCTTCTTTTCATGAGAAGCCTCGTGCTACGAATCTTGCCTTGTATCCCATGATGTTTCCATCCACTACATGATGGAACTACAAACTTCTCTTCATGTATCGATACTGCATCCTAGACATCATTCTTCTTGCACCTTTCTTCTTGGTTACTTCTTCATGGCTAGAAGGTTCTGCATCAATGATGCCATTGCATTCATCATATTATTCTTTATTTGTCGTCACTTGTTCTTTCAAACAAGTCTCATCCTTCTTTGCTTGTAGGCGATTATGTACGCGATCTTTCCTAGAAGTCAAATGCATTTTTATGGTTAGAAACATTTCATAAGGCATATTCACAAATGGAAAATTCTTATGCATAAATATATGATCATGCAACTACTTTATCTAGTACAACATTCATCCATATCTCACGAAAACTTTTCTAGATGCCTTCCATCTCCACCAGGACAACATTGAGATTGTGCACTAATCCAATATGCCAGCAAAGATGTTTCATTCTAGATAAGTAGAAATGGAGATTTGTATAGCACCATGAGCTACTTACCCATATCATGCATATTAGTAGTATACTATCATCAATGCAAACATTCTATCATGCATAATACATCAACTGATTATAAACAAATGCATAACAAAAACAATATCATGAAATGACAATTGAATACTTATCTTTATTTGTTTTGTGGGTAGATTCCTTCTTGATCCTTCTGCTTCATCATCTTCTTCATTCATGACTTCATCATTTCTTATCCAAATGATAAGATGGATAAGAGGTTCTTCAAGAGTTGAGTTCTTTATATTCCTTATCGCTTGAGGGATCTTCTTTCAATGGTGAGAGCTTGATCTTCAATTGCTCCCATCTTCTCTTCTCTTCTTATGAGTCGAGCTTCTTCTTCTTCCCAGAGTCTACTGAAAGTAATCACTTCCTTCTGGAACACATTCCTCAAATGAATGATTCCCATGATCCTGGGAGGCCGTTCAATGTGGCTATCATCACTCCTGCATTCTTCACTTCCTCCTTTACCACTTCATGTTGTTCTTTGATTTCAGAGACCCTTGTAAAGTATGACTGCATGGTCTTTGCATTCTGGATCTTCACATTCTTCAACTGGTTTCTTAAGGTCATATTCTGATTTATGTTATTCCCTTCAAATAGCTCGGTCAAGGAATCAAACATCTTCGATATCTTTAGGGAAGACACTTGTGGTACAAGTTGATCCATGATTGAATCAACAATGATCTTCTTGACCTTGATCAAGTTCTTCTTGTCTAAGGCTTCTAGCCTCATCTCCCTCTGGAACTAGAACCTCTCTACTAATGTAGGTGTCCAATTCATTTTCTTCAGAGAGATCATATACTTCCATTCTTGGAATTTGTCAACTTCACCAAGCTTATCATCAAGCTGATGTGATAGATCACTTTGAAATGAGAACCTCAAACGAAAATAGCAAAAGATTAGATCTTACTGATTTGAGGTGTCCATCTCGGTTCCAGAGCTGGCTGATCTAGGGTTTGTCAAAGAAACCCTAATTTTCAAAACTTGGAATCTTTTAGATATGATTGGATATAAAGATAGATCTCTTCAAATTGAGCTGTCCAATGTACTCATTTTCTAAAAACAGTGGAGGGAAGCTCCTGGAACAGGAAGCCCTAGTTTTCCAATTTCTTCTATAGAAATGTCTGTTACTATTTTTGTGATATCTCAAAAATTAATGCTCCTCTATGTCTAAAAAATTCTCACTGAGGTAACCGTGCATGTCCCTATTCCAACACCACAGGTTTCATCAGAATTTGTTTCACCAATTGGGACTTATGATCATTTTCCCAAGGTGACTTGTTATAGGACTATTCAGAACAATGAAGTTGTATGGACTTACACATGTCATTGTTTCATCTTCTAGGACTAAAACTCATACCACAAAATCTACATTATGTGCCCTTTCTGTAACATCTTCATAAATGTCATTTGGATCTCTGGAGCCCAAGATATAGTAATTCTCCGCAGGTGTCCTTTTTAGGGATGAATCCTGGAAGAGGCTGGAACCCTTAATTGGAGGGATCATATCGCCCCAAATATAGTGAATCTGAGGCTGTATTTTGGAGACAATGTACATCTGGATTTTTTCCTAGTCCTCTATAATTTTTTGCTCCTCAGCCTCCACCAATCCCTAGATATAGTGAATGTACCGAAACTTAGTAGATTTAGTATTTTAGGGTTTTTCCAGCTCAGGGTCAAACTAGGGTTTGACTTTTCCAGAGTTTCACCTAACCAAAAATATTGATCCAGGTCTCTAAAATTTGATTTTTATGGGGAGAGAAATCCTATGCTGGGCTCACTCAAAAATTCCCCTTCTGTAAGAAGCCCTAATTTCCTGCACCAAAACTGAAAATGCTCGAAATCGAATTCTGCTTCGACAGAAAGATGCGCCCTTCAATGGAGAGTCAACCTAGCATACTTTTGTTGATGGATTATGGAGAGAGACCCAAAAAATAAGAATTCATAGCTTTTGCATCTGCACAATGTCTTCTTCTCAGGTTAGCTCTAATACCATGTTATATTTTTATCATTCAAGCTAGCATTATGATCTTAGGATCTTTAACTAAGAGAAAAACATGCACATCAATAAAACACAATAGACAAGAGACACAAATAATTTTCCTCAGGGAAACCATAAAGGAGAAAACCCTGCAACTTCCTCAAATATAGAATCAGCACCAAAAGTGAAACTCGAAAACATAAAGATGATCCCCTGACAGCAGTAGTCTCTCTCTCTTATCTCAATGTCTTCTCTCTCACTCATGTGCCCCAATGAGTGAATGTGTGTATGATAAATAAAGAGGCTCACTCTCTATTTATATTCTTCCATTCACTTGAAACCTACTCCAACATGTCGGCCTCTCTTAACAATTACTTACTAGAGCTGACATCTCTAGGAGTGTCTAATAACCCTAGTGCCCCACAACTTGTGGGGACTTTGCCTCCTCCAACCAACAAGGAGGGTTATCCTTAACATAATGGTGGGGACTATTTCCCTGACTTACAATGACTCACCTAGGGTTGACTTCTCTAGGATAGTATAATAACCCTAGGTCCCCACAACTATGGGGACTTTAACCCTTAACCAATAAGAGGGTTACCCACAATGACTTGACATGACTTCTTACATTATAGAAACTCCTGATAGGAACATCAAGGCATGACATGACTCAAGTACACTACAAATACATCTCGGAATAAACATTGGGTTACAATACATTAGAAATACAATTGAATACATTCCGAAGTTACAATTACATCAACAATAATGAGCAATCTCTATGTTAGTCTTTCTGTTGTGTTCTGTGTATAATGAATTATATCATCTATCTGTAATATTTTATGTGCATAAAATACAGTACATTACTCCTACAAATAATCATATTGCTCCCTAGGGATAGGTTAGTTAGAGTTATCTTAGTGTAGTGTAGCTGTTATTTGTTTTCTGTGATTAAGGAACAAAGGAGATAAGACGAGAGGTAAGAACGTATGCATCACATTGTGAAACCTTTTCTTCCTAATCATCTACATTTAATCTAGGCACTTGCATATCATTCTTAAAAAAATAATAAAAAAAACACACATAAACGGTGGATCGAGCTGCAACCGATATAATAGATTTAAACTGTTACTTAACTATGCAGTAGCCGGGTCGTTAACTGGATGTATTCCCCATACCAAACAATAAGAAAACTAATTGGGAGCAGTTCCCCATACCAAACAATAAGCAAACTAATTGGGAGCAGTTATTGGGGAGAATCCCTACTATCGGTAACTGGGATTTTCCAAGCATCAACACATGGCTATTACAAAACTGAACAAACCCATAGACGAAGAAGATCTGCAATTACTTCCCATGGTATCCACGGTTCTGAGCTGTCGACTGTGGAGGTGCAGCTGTGTCGATGACCCTCTCCATTTCCATCATTGAAACCTACATCTCCATATTTTAAAGATGTATCTCCAATTCTATCGATATTGCCATTATTTCTCATTCAGAATGTGAGAGGGAATCAACAAAGTCCTCCTTTGTTTGAATTATTTCTTTATCCATGAGTTCAAAGTGGTGGTCTCCCTCTTCATTTAGACGCAGCAGGTGGTGCTTCTAATCTCTCAGCTTCCTGTGAATATCTTGAAGCTCATCCTCAAACGATGGGGGAGGGTCAACTAGAGCAGCCAAATATGAGATAGAGGCCATGAGGACAACAAGAAACATTCTAATCCAAAGAACATCAATTAATATACCCTTCTGAGACCAAGAAACCATCCAGTAATCCACATTTCTAGGAAGAATATTTGCTAATATTGAACCTTTAACATAATGTGTTGTACCCATTTTTCCCAAAATTCAGGTTGAGTTCATCACACGATCTGCACATGGGAGTGAGGAAGGAAGAGGATGTCGGTACAGAGCCATAATGCTTATCTGGCTCACATGAGGATACTCGGAATCGAGTCTTTATGACTTGTTCTGGTTGCCCTGTAAAAGAGGCTCCCATGTAGCATGCCACGAGCGAGCATGCCATGAGTCATCATGCCACGAGCTAGTATGTGGGGATCCTTTAAGGGTTTCCTCCACATAGCTAGAAAACAAAGAAGGCCCTTATTTTTTGCAACTGAGGTATTATGGGATCGAAAAGGGGGACAAGTTCCCATTTATATTGAGCATCCCTTTTCCCAAAGGGGTCGCGGCCTTTTCTGCCAAATCTGCCACTTCTCAGGTTTCTTAAAACATGGAAGAAGTCAATCTTGTTGAAGAATTTGGTAAGTCTCTAAATTTTTTTAATTATTTGTCGCAGCTTCATCTGAGTAGGAAGAGAGTTTGTCACCAGAGCTTGGATGATTAGCCTAGATTCCCCAATCACAATTATTTCAGAGATGCCATGAGTGTAAGCTCGAAAGAGGCATTTCCAAAGTGCTAAAGCTTCGACTATGTTGTTTGTATCTTCTTCAAGACCCCAATATGGATGATTTCATTTCTTTTTTTTGAATCTTGTGTAGCAATTGAGTAATGAATGTTTAAATAAATAATGAGCTATCTCTATGTTAATCTTTCTGCTGTGTTCTATGTATAATGAATTATATTAGCTATCTGTAATATTTTGTGTGCATAAAATACAGTACATTACTCATACAAATAATCATCTTGCTCCCTAGGGATAGGTTAGTTAGAGTTAGCTTAGTGTAGCATAGCTATTATTATTTTTCTGTGATTAAGGAACAAAGGAGATAAGATGGGAGGTAAGAACCTACACATCACATTGAGAAACCTTTTCTTCTTAATCATCTGCATTTAATCTAGGCACTTGCATATCATTCTTAAAAAAACAATAAAAAAAACACACATAAACGATGGATCAGGCTACAACTGGTATAATAGATTTAAACTATTACTTAACTATGTGGTAGCTAGGCCGTTAACTGGACGTATTCCCCATACCAAACAATAAGCAAACTAATTGGGAGTGGTTATTGGGGAGAATCCTTACTGTTGGTAACTGGGTTTTTCCAAGCATCAACACATGGTTATTACAAAACTGAAGAAACCCATAGACAAAGAATATCTGCAATTACTTCCCATGGTGGCCACAGTTCTGAGTTGTCGGCTCTGGAGGTGCAGCTGTGCTAATGACCCTCTCCATTTCCATCCTTGAAACCTACATCTCCATCTTTTCAAGATGTATCTCCAATTCTATCGATAGTGCTAGTATTTCTCGTTTGAAATGCGAGAGGGAATCAACAAAGTCCTCCTATGTTTGAATTATGTCTTTATCCACGAGTTCGAAGTGGCGGCCTCCCTCTTCATTTAGACGCAGCAA
The DNA here is from genome assembly GCA_001517045.1 of Pseudotsuga menziesii. Lineage (NCBI taxonomy): Eukaryota > Viridiplantae > Streptophyta > Pinopsida > Pinales > Pinaceae > Pseudotsuga > Pseudotsuga menziesii. Next base: position 104,539 of record LPNX011198014.1, read on the forward strand.
ATGGTGCTTCTGATATCTCAGCTTCCTATGAATATATTGAAGTCCATCCTCAAACAATGGGGGAGGGTCAACTGGAGCAGCCAAATCTGAGATGGAGGCCATGAGGACAACAAGAAACTTTCTAATCCAAATAACATCAATTAATATACCCTTCTGAGACCAAGAAACCATCCAGTAATCCACAATTCTAGGAAAAATATTTGCTAATATAGAACCTTTAAAATAATGTGTTGTACCCATTTTTTCCAAAATTTAGGCTGCGTTCATCACACGATCTGCACATTGGAGTGAGGAAGGAAGAAGACGTCGGTACAAAGCCATTCTGTAATATAGCTCACGCGAGGATACTCAGAATGGCGTCGAGTCTTTATGACTTGTTCTGGTGGCCCTGCAAAAGAGGCTCGCATGTAGCATGACACGAGCCAGCATGCCATGAGTCATCATGCCACGAGCTAGTATGTGGGAATCCTTTAAGGGTTTCCTCCACATAGCCAGAAAACAAAGAAGGCCCTTATTTTTTGCGCCTGAGGTATTATGGGATCAAAAAGGGGGACAAGTTCCCATTTAGATTGAGTATCCCTTTTCCCAAAGGGATCGCGGCCTTTGCCACCAAATCTACCACTTCTTAGGTTTCTTAAAACATGGAAGAAGTCAATCTTGTTGAAGGATTTGGTAAGTCTCTAAAATTTCTTAATTATTTGTTGCAGCTTCATCTGAGTAGGAAGAGAGTTTGTCACTAGAGCTTGGATGATTAGCCTAGAGTCCCCAATCACAATGATTTTAGAGATGCCATGAGTTCAAGCTCGAAAGAGGAATTTCCAAAGGGATAAAGCTTCGACTATGTTGTTTGTATCTTCTTCAAGACACCAAGAATATAACCATTCCTGAATTTCATCGAGGTCAAAGAGAACGCCTCCCCCTCCCAATTCATACATGATATATATGTTATATGTTTGTTTTTATATTTTTTTAAGATGTTTTATCTTTTTGTTATATATATAATTTCTTGTGTTATATAATTTTTTTAAAGTTTTGTTTGGTTAATCTTTTAAATGTATTTTGGTTTTTAGTTTTGCATTTTTTTGTTTTTTTATTAATTTTATTTTTTTAATTAATTTTAATTTTTTAAATTCATGTTTAATGTTCACTTTTTTTTTTTGTTATTAACTTTTTATGTATTTTATTTTGCTTAAAAAAAATATGTAATGTTTTTTTAATCTTTTATTTATTTTAAATAATTATTTCTAATTCTTTTTATTAAAATGTTATTTTTTTATTTTTTTTCAAAATTATTTGTTTTTAATTTATTTATTTTTAAATAAAATTTGGTTTTAATTGAAATTAAGTTTTTTTTTGTTTTTTTAAGTGATTTAAAAATATTAAAAATTAATATTTTTCTTTGGTCGTGCATGCTTTTGAAATACTTATTTCAATAAATCAATGAAAGAAATGAGTGTCACTGGTAGCACTTTTTTCCAATTCAAGGGTTGATTTTGGCATTGTCGTTGCAATTACTCTGTATGTGAAGACCATGTCAATGTTTGAGAAAAAATTGAAAATGCTTGAACTTTAAAACTTTTGATAATCAATTACATCATGTGTTAATCTCATAAAACAATTCAGTCACATAAATCATTCAATCCATAATACACAAGATGTACCCTGGGAAAACCCTTCAAACATAGAGGATGAAAAACCAAACATTTCTTTGAGTATGATAGATAATTGCAGAGAATGGTTTACAACATGACCAGATTTCCTGATAAGAGATATCAATGCAGCAGTAGAGAATAAAAATCACTAGAATCATTGTATCATCCTTGCCAAGTGCATAACACTTTAATAACAAGGTTTTAATCACACAGAGGAAGAGGTAGTGAATGGTTGAATGATTTTGGTGCACCATGTGCACTAATTACTTTACCATACCAAACATTAGCGCCCTCCTTGGCTTGGCGCCCAATTGAAACCACAAATTCTCTTCCATGCAGAAGATATGTGCCTTCCTTCTTTAACTGTGAGTTTTCTATATTTAACTGAATGTGAATTGACTGAGATGAATGTGAACTGATTGAACTAAATTCAATCATCAATTGAATTCTTGACCATTATTTAGAAGTTTAACTAAATGTCTTTAGTGATTCACAATAACTTCCATCCACAAACAAAAACTTTGCATAAATCAAGGAGAGATTCCTTATTTTACTGAAGCTTGTTTTCCACAATAGAGGCTTAACCCATGTCTTTGGAATTACAGTTCATTGAAGGTATTTCATGGAAAAGTCGAATCTTTGCTCTTTCTCTATGCTTATCTCATTTATCTTTAATTAAATAATGTATGGTCCAAATTTGTATTAATTAATTTAACTATCTTATCATATCATACTCAGAAGAATTGTTCCACATACATATAATCACACATATTATACCGGGCCATATTGTCCTATGCTAAAGTATATCACTCTAAGGGAAGATAAGCGCTAAATGAGACTTATAACATTTAGTGATGATGATTAGTAATACATCACATATTATAATCACTTTTCACAGTAAAGTACACCACCTCGTAACATGAGGATATTTGTAGGACTTGATATTATTCACAAGTCTATTGTCTTGATATTACTCACAAGAATCGGCTTGATATTACTCACAAGCTTTACAATAAACATCACCACCTCATTCACATGAGGATACATAGGACTTGATATTACTCACAAGTCTAGAGAATGACTCCTGATGTTGTACAATCAACACTCCTTCTCAGCAATGGTTACATTCGTTTCCATAACATGATTATCTCATAAGTGTGTGAACTTTGTCATTGATAGAGGCTTTGTGAACACATCTACGATCTTCTAATCAGTAGCTATGTATTGAAGTCTTACAATATGTTTCAGGACGATGTCTCCAATGAAGTGATACTTCATTTCTATGTGTTTCAACTTGTCATGAAACACTAATTTTCAGAAAATTTTATACAACTCTTGTTGTCACACCTAGTCACTATACCATCTAGATTTTCACCAAACAATCCTCCAAGAAGCTTTATCAGCCACATTTCTTCTCTACAAGCAGTACTAACAACAATGTATTTAGCCTTTGTGGTTCTTTAGGAAATTGAACCCTGCTTTCTACTAGACCAAGAAATCATACCAAAACCCAGATTGAAATAGTAAATGGAAGTGCTATTCTGATCAACAATGCTTCCACCCCAATCACAATTAGAAAATCCAAGTAATAACATTCCTCCATTGGAGGCATACCTGAGTCCATAAGCAATCATTACCATGAAGGTACCTCAAAAATGATGCTTACCTATAACCTAGTGTATGTGTCTAGGATTGGTCATGAATTGACTCAAAACACTAACTACATAGAAAATGTCTAGCCTTGAATGTATCAGATACATCAACGAGCCAATCAATTGTTTGTATAATGTGTGTTCCACTAGATCCGGTCTATTCTCAGCCTCATGGAATTTCCTCAAATTGGAATCCATCATAATATTCATGGATTTACAATCCACCATGCCAAATTTTCACAAGATGTCCACTATGTACTTCCCTTGAGATAGAAATATATCATAATTCCTCTACCAAATATCAAGGCCTAGAAAGTAGTGCATAAGACCTAAGTATTTCATCTCAAATTCTGAGGTTAACTCCCTCTTAAACTCAAAAATCAGAATTTCCTCTCCAGTGAGAAAAATGTCATCAACATATAGAACCAATATCAAAGGTTGATTCTCCACTACTTTGAAGTAGAAGTTTGAATTTGTATCACTCTTCAAGAAACCCAGTTTCTGAAGATAACTGTCTATTCTGGCATACCAAGCTTGAGGAGATTATTTTAACCCATACAACGATTTCTTCAACTTGCACACATGGTACTCCTTCCCATGTGTCACAAAACCCTTAGGATGCTCAATGTAAACCTCATCCCCAACCTCACCATTAAGGAAGATAGTCTTCACATCCATCTCATGAAGCTTCCACCCCAATACTAATGCAAGTGAAATAATATATCTAATGGTGGTATACCTGGCCATTGTACCAAAAATATTCCCATAATCAATGCCCTCTTTCTAAGAGAAGCAATTGGAAACAAACCTAGATTTGTACGTTTCCATACTACCATCTGCAACATGCTTTATCTTGTACAGACATATGGAAGTTATAAATGAATTCCTCTCAGGTCTGGGGACAATATCCCAAACATCATTATTCATAATAGAATGATATTCCTTTGTTATAACATCTTTCCATGCTTGTTTCTCTGCAACCTCTTCATATGATGAAGGCTCTGAGTCACTTATGTTGCTCATCAATGCAACATATCCTGAATACCTATCAAGATTCTTACACTCTCTGGAAGATCTCACTCGTGCTCCATGCTTCTCATAATATTTTAATACATCTCAACACCATTCTTACTTCCTATTTGTAGGAGGTTCATCGACTATCTCAACCGGTTCATCAATGGTAGGTAGCTCTACATGTTATGTTGGATTCTCCCTCTCAACATCAAAATGGGAAGAACCATCATCATGATCTTCTGAGATAGGAGCCTTAGCCTCCTTTGTCTCTATATCACATTCAAGCTCTTTTCACCGCTTGAATGTTTCCTCCTCATGGAAATTCACATCCCGACTAACCTCAATATGTCTCTCACCAAGTACATATATTTCAAATTCCTCGGAGGTCTCGCTATAGCCCAAAAAATGTTCATTCTTTATAGAAGGTTCCATCTTGGTTCTCATTTATTTTTGTATGTGAATATATACATGCCATCCAAATATTTGAAGATGTGAAATGTCTGGTTTCTCACCAATGAACACCTCTTCGGGTGTTTTCGCATCAAGGACTGCATGCAGACTTATGTTATGTATGTACACTATTGTACCCATGGCTCTGCCCATAAATAAGCAGATAGATTGGATCATGTAACATGGATTTTGCAACCTCACAAACAATTATGTTCTCTCTCTCAACCCCATTTTGTTGCGGGTTGTAAGGAACTGTTAATTGGCTACATATCCCCGCATCACTACAAAACTCATTAAAAGCATTTGATTCAAATTCTCCATCGTTATCAGACCTTAGGGAACAAATATGACTACTTGTATGATTCTCTACTGAGGATTTATATTCTTGAAATTTACTGAAGGTTTCATTCTTGGATTTCATGAAATAAATCCATGCCTTATGGGACAAATCATCGATGAACAATATATAGTAAAGGTGTCCACTGAGGGAGGGGGATGACCTGGGTCCACATACATATGAGTGCATTAAATATAATATAGATTTAGATCTGGTATGGATGCTAGGAAACTTATTTTTAACATTCTTTCCTAAGGCACAACCCCAACGAACAACATCATGTACAAAGTCAAAACTTGGCATACCTTTCAACATTTGCTACAAACCAGGAAGTGCTATGAAGTGAAGGTGTCCAAGCATCCTATGTCAAATCTCTCATGGGATGATAGTATGATGTACCATGTCTAAAATATACCTTACTGGGACCTTGTAAAGACCTCCTTCTCAAACTCCAATAAAAGTAGCAGTATCAATTATGTTTCTTTGTCCATACATTAGGGGAGTTTTGAGTTCTAAAATTGGCCTCATAAAGGAAATAATAAGATAAGAGTTATAATAAAAAAATGAAAGTTCTAAATTTTGGAGGCGAAAAATAAAAAAACTTATTTTTCTCATCATATTTGTGACATATCTCTATATGTACTCACCCAAATTTCAAGTTTCTAGACTCAATGGATGTGGAATTTAATTCCACATTCAACCCATACCCACAGTGCATACTTATGAGGTACCAACAACACCCAAAAATTAAATTCCAATAAAAAAAATGTACTTAGGTACCAACAACACCCAAAAATTAAATTCCAATAAAAAAAATGTACTTACATTTTTTTATTGAAATTTAATTTTGGGTTTCGTGGGTGCCTTAGAAGTATGCAGTGTGGGTATCGGTTGAATGTGGAATTAAATTTCTCATCCAATGAGTCAATAAACTCAAAATTTGGGTGAATCCATAAGGAGAAATGTAAAAAATACGATAAGAAAAGGTAGTTTTTTTCTTTCTCCCTCCATTGTTTTTACAAATTTTACCCTTATGGTTCAAATCATCATCTTGAATCCTATTGGTTCTTATAAAGTGAATTTTAATGGTACAATTTTTGTTTTCAAGCCCATTTTTTTACCTCAAAACTCCCCTAATGAAGTATGCATGATTCTCCATGAATATGAATCAAAATCCCTTATCTTCAAGGATTGAAACATAGAGTAGGTTCTTCTTCAAGTTAGGTACATAAAGGATTTCATCCACATGTAGTATATCCCTTGAACTCAGCTGAAAATATGTGTCTCCAACTCCTTGGATTGAATATTTGGAATTGTCCCCCATTTCTACCATGCATGCAAACTGCTTCTCTTTTAGGTTGGATATTACGCCCTTGAACCATGACATGTTTTTGGAAGCACCATTGTCAATCATCCATGTATATTCTCTCATGATGATATATCTAGACAAAGTAGAGACAAGGTAATACTCCCTAGTATCTTTCTCCTCGAGTGCATTCTTTTGTGGATTTTCTTCTAGACAATGGAGGCATGAAACTTTCCTTCATCCTTCTTCTTTTTGTTGCACTCTCCTACAAAGTGACCTCTCTTTCCATAGTAGAAGCATTTAACCTTTGAAACATCGCAAAAAATCGCTTGCAGCTGTGAATGCTTTCATTAATAAAAGGTAATTGGATAGTTAATTACAATGTAATACACTCGTATTAATAATCAGTCAATTAGAATGCATGAGAGAGAAATTCGAATTGATTAACTCTATCTAATTGCATGGATAACTAGACATGTCTAAATCACTATCGGAGCCCAACTAGTTAGCTCCAGTTGTCTAAATCAATGCACCAGTCAATTAGAATCAGTTAACTAGTCTAACTGAATGTGGTAGGTGAAGAATTACACCTTCCCACATGCAATAAATCAATGACCGGTGCTAACTGAATGTAACTAACTCCTAACTAGGCTTAACTAATCACTAACTGAACTCAACTGAAGGAGGTTGGTTTCGGCACTCCCAGTGGCTCCTAAATTGTGGGAATTGGTTTAAGAGGCTCCTAAACTGATGCATGCAAGTGCATTCAGTGGTGGTTAGCCTCAACTAGTCTTCCCCACACTCTAGTAACTAGTGCATGTGGCCCAATTAGGCCATGTGGACCCAATGATGCTAGTGACTAAATGTGGACTAAAAAGACTCCTAATTTACACATAATTGACGAAATTGGATAAGGGACGATTATAATCCCAACACCCCCCGAATGCTAACTTGGACAATTTGTGGGCCCTGGTAACTAAGACCATAGGTCACCCATTATAGCTAAAGCAAATTAACTGCTTAATACAAGGAAACGGAGAAAAAACCACATGGGAAAAAAGTCGCCCCTCAAACTAAGCAGGTAGAATCAAGATCAGTCTTTGTTCTTCTGTGCACAGGTATCATGGGGATTGGCATGTAGAATTTTCCATCTTATGTATTGAGGAATATTCCTCTTTGGAATAAGAATAATGTGCTCAAACGAGTCAGGAACATAGAAAGTTGTTGGATGAAAACTGGACCCATGTAGAGCAACTAAAATCAACTGATAAGAGAGAAAAAGTGCTTGAGGATTCAAGCTATGTGAGGAAAACTCAATAAAATGATATGTTGTAGCCTTGAATAGCAAACCATGAGTGGTAAAATCAGCCCCAAGTGTTAGGGGCAAGTGTCCTGGCGGATGCAGAATGTCTTCCTCTTTGCCAGTTCAGTGAATGGATGAGCATGTGACCAAAGGTAGAGAAGCCTTGGGACTGTGGAGAGAGAATTCTTGAGATCCATAATATTATATAGCTTCAGAAATAACTAATGATTCACATCAGGTCAATTCCCCAGCAACAAGTTTGAAGAAGACTTGTGGTACTTGATTTTTCACACTGAAATTGGTGAGAGCAGCTACAAGCATGAATGAAAGCTATTGGAATATAAAATGTGAACCAAATAATATCATATCATATATAAAATAATATCATATCATATCCAAATAAATTCATATAATATCCAAAAGTATGGTCCACCGAGACGGTAGATTGACAGTTTTCTCCTTCTTCAAAATTATGAATATTGGTGCATGAAATCCTGTAGTAATTTGCTAGAAGATCTAGTTCAAGGAGAGTGAATGGATCACTCCTACAATATGATATTTTTTCCAAACTATCCAAGTTATTACTTATATGCACACCAACAGAAACATTATAGGGAGAGAAATCAAATTCCTCTTCACTTTCGGAAGAAATCACTAGAAAATTTTGCACAAAATTTAAAGAAGAATCACTGGAGAATGTTTGCATAGAAGTGCAGCAGTGTTTTTCTTCAATATAAGAGATTTGAATGTATTATTATATATCAACCATATGAGAATATGAGATATCATAGATCTCATAAGCTTCTGGAGCATCAGGAGAAGGATTCACCGCAAGGAGACTTTATTCAATTAGAATTGACTGTGTAGAAGATTCTGCTTCTTCTTCATATTGAACAACTTCATCAGAGAGACTAGAGGCTGATACTTTTGGATCAAAAACTCTTGCCAAAGCACTATTATGATCCTCATTATGCTTGCCAAATGTTTTGTCCAATTTTGTCTAGAGATCCTTTGGGTATTCAACAAATTTAGTGAGGTAGCGCAATCTAGGAGAAAGGGCCAGACCTATTTCTCAAAAAGCTCCATCACCATAATTTAGCCATTCATTCTTATTCTCATAAGACTATTTTCCAAGTCCAATAGACACCTCATAGAGATCTTATCTATTCATATATGCAAGCATCTTCAACTTCCATTCTGAATAGCTTGTGAATGGGGTGAGAAGAGGAACTAATGAATCCATTCAAAGTTGTACCTGCAAAAACACAAAAGGGGCACCGTAAGGTCGGACAGACTGCACTTTTCAAGCTTTAATCACACCCAACTTATTTAATCAAGCAATGCTTGATCAACAATTCCTTTGCTTAGGATTTTTGTGGTAAACTTGTTGTTTCTAGTGTAAGCAGCAATTTTGCTCAAGAAATTTGATCCAGTGGGGGATCTGTAGAAGTAGAAGTGACTTGTCCTACCAAGGCTCTGATACCATATAAACTTGAGCACATAGATATGTGGATCAAAACGCAACTCAAAAAAACATCAGACAATTTTACTCAGAACTGAAGAATGAAACAGTGCAAAAAATGGCTTGCGGCTGTGAATGCTTTCATTAATCAAAAGTAATTGGATAGGTAATTACAATGTAATACACTGGTTTTAATAACCATTCAATTCAAATTCATGAGAGAGGAATTTGAATTGATTGACTCTACCTAATTGCATGGATAACTAGACATGTCTGAATCACTATCGGAGCCAACTAGTTAGCTCTAGTTGTCTAAATCAGTGCACTAGTAAGTTAGAATTAGTTAACTACTCTAACTGAATGTGGTAGGTGAGGAATTGTGCCTTCCCACATGCAATAAATCAATATTGGTACTAACTGAATGTAACTAGATGTAACTAAATGTAACTGACTCCTTACTAGGCTTAACTAGTCACTAACTGAACTCAACTGAAGGAGGTTGGTTCTGGCACTCCTAGTGGCTCCTAAATTGTAGGGATTGGTCTAGGAGGCTCCTAAAATGATGCATGCAAGTGTATTCAGTGGAATTTATCCTAAGCTAGTGTTCCCCACACACTAGTAACTGGTACATGTGGCCCAATTAGGCCGTGTGGACCCAATGATGCTAGTGACTAAATATAGACTGAAAAAGACTCCTAATTTAGACATAATTGACCAAATTGGACAAGGGAGGATTATAATCCTAACATGGCTTCCTCCCTTTATTGGTTCTTTCCATGAGGGAAAGATTCACCTCCTTACTGCACAAAACCTTGTTCTAGATGCGCCCCTCTTCTTGCAGGAAATCATGCCAAAGTCTCTCGAAATTGGGTTGCTCTTCTCTTCCATTTACCATTGGTAGTAAGGCCTCCCATGATGAGGGGAATCCATCAATGGTGGTTTGAAGAAGGTCATCCTCATCCATCTCCACACTGATGCTTGCTAGTTGATATTTCACCTATGAAATATTTGTGAAGAAAGAAGCGATGATATCATCTATCTCCATATTTAGACATAATTGACAAAATTGGATTCCTAACATGGCTTCCTCCATTTCTTAGTTATTTCCGTGAGGTAAATATTCACCTCCTTACTACACAAAACCTTGTTCTAGATGCACCCCTCTTCTTGGATGAAATCATTCCAAAGTCTCTCGAAATCGGGTTTCTCTTCTCTTCCATTTACCGTAGCTAGGAAGGCCTCCCATGACGAGGGGAGTCCATCAATGTAGGTTTGAAGAAGGTCATCCTAATCCATGTCCACACTAATGCTTGCTAGTTGATATTTCACCTGTGAAATATTTGTGAAGAAAGAAGCGACGATATCATCTATCTCCGTCTTCAGGTTGCACAACTTGTTATTTAAGGCCCTCTTTTGAGTAGGATCCTTCTTCTCATACAAGTTTGTAATTGTTTCAAAACACTCATTTTTTATCTTCAATGGTGTGATCACTAACAAGAGGTTTTTCTTCACAAAGTCATATATGATCGTATTTTACTTTACTTGATTCTTCTTGTAATTGATTCCCCTTGCATTTGTAGTGGGTTGTTATATCATAAAGGTCACAAAGGCATCGATATCATGCTCTTCAAGAATGTTCAACACCCTCACCTTCCATGTGTTGAAGTTCGATGTGCCTTCAAGTCGGTCTTTCGATCAACCAAAGATTGATGCCATTACTTCAATATCTTTGCTCAATACTTCAAGATATACATAGTTTTAGAATGTTCACACAAAACTAAGCTCTTTCATGCCCTTGCTATGATACCATGTCAATGTTTGAGAAAAAATTGAAGATGCTTGAACTTTTGGTAATCAATTACAACATATGTTAATCTCATAAAAAAATTCAACCAAATAAATCGTTCAATCCATAAGACACAAGATGTACCCTAGGAAAACCCTCCAAATATAGAGGAATAAAAACCCATCAACTCTTTGAGTAAGATAGACAATTGCAGAAAATGGTTTATAACACATGAAAAGATTGCCTGATAAGAGATATCAATGCAGCAATAGAGAATAAAGATCACTAGGATTATTGTATCAGCCTTGCCAAGTGCATAACACTTTAATAACAACATTTTAATCACATAGAGGAAGAGGTAGTGAATGGTTGCATGCTTTTGCTGCACCATGTGCACTAATTACTTTACCATACCAAGCATTAGTTCCCTCCTTATCTTGGTGCCCAATTGGCACCTCGGTTTCTCTTCCATGTAGAAGATATGCACCTTCCTTCTTTAACTAAGAGTTAACTATATTTAACTAAATGTGAACTGACTGGACTAAATGTGAACTAATTGAACTGAACTCAATCGTCAAATGACTTGTAACCCACCTAGAACTAAAAATATTTTATTGTATTTTGTTAAAAGACATTACTTTAAAGGTTATTGTAAAGTTTTATGTTGTTGACCTAGGATGGTCAAAGATGATTGTAATTGAATATTTTATTTTTTAAATAATTAAAAGAAGAGACACGTATCCAAGGAATAATGTTGAAGGGCGTTCACTAACCCACTAGGAGGAATGATCTGTTGTAGAAGGCCAAAATGACAAATTACAGCAACAACATTCACTTTCTAGCTGTTGTTGGAGGCAACATCCCTATAATTGTGGTCATGTTCCCAAGAAAAGAGGAAATGAGCAGGTGGCTCATTTAATTGCAAAAATAATCCAAAGACCTAGGTAAGATTATATATACCATCGAATGTGTAGGAGGCTCCCACAATTCTAAGAGATTAGAAACTTGTGGTTTTGCTAGAAACCGAAAAGTTAGGCACACAAGTGGAATTAAATGAGGGGAAAGCTAAAGTGAGTTTCTAGAGTGTTGACTATAATTCTGATTGCTAAGTTACAGAGAGGACCATTTAGGATTCTACACAGTATCTTTGTCTTGGTGGTTCACTGAATAGGCTCGGGGGTCCTAAAGCAAGTGATCTTGGCTACTTTCAAAAGACAATTGGGAGGAACGGTCTTCTTTGGGTGTTTGTCCACTTCAAAAGTTAACATGTTCTACATTGTTCTAGAGTTTTATCTTTAAAATTGTTTTACGTTTATATACTGGAATTTTTTCATAAATATTAAAGAGTTCCTAAACTGTTATTTGTTTTCCAAATAAGATATGAATTTTTATCTCTAGGAGAGATGAATTTTACTGTATAGACAGTTTTTCATAGCATAATTTATAGATTATTCCTTATTGTTATTTAAGGACTGGATCATATATAGCTTTACCCAGTATCATGATTTATACAGAAATAATAAACAATTAGTTTTCATTTTAAACCTTACAAAGTTAACCAAAAAGTTAAATAATAGTACTATTATTGTTTTTAATTAAACAATGATTTCTTAATTTACGCATGTATCATTTTTTCTTAAAACAACCGAAAGGATTTTTGTTTAAATAGATTACCCAATATCTATAGTCGAAAGGCTTACAGTTAAATAAATATCCCAATTTAGATCTATTAATCCTAAAAGGCTTATTATGTTTCATTTATATTTACACAAGTATTATTATTATTATTCTTATTTTCTTTTCCACAACTGAAAGGCTTAGCATTTACAAAATGATTTAGGGTTTCTACAGAATAAACAAAAAAAAAACTCTTTAAACTTTATTATCTAAGAATATCTAGGAGGTCAAAGTTTCGAGTCTTGTAACATTTTTTTCTCCAAGAATTTTCCTTAGGTAACTAAAATCTACAATAGAAGTTTGAACAAAGTTTGATCGTAACTAGAATCGATCGTAATCCTTATTAAAAATCAGAAGAAAGCGTAACCATGTATAGCCGAAATGACTTTCTCTCAAATTAAGATTACGCATTTGTCATATAATAAAATCAATTACATAATAACAATAAAAGAAATAATATTTAATTGGAAACGTTTACAACTTACAGAGAAATGTTTACAAACAGTTTATCAGTTACAACACCAAGAGCAAAATGACATCCTAGCAGCTTAATGCCTTATAATCTTTATTAGAGTTTACAGTGAAATGTAGAAAAGCAAACAAATCTATTTTCACCGAATAATAAAAAAACTATCGTTTACACAGAGTAACCCTGGAAGCAAGAAATAGTTTAATAAAATACAACATCATATTAATTTTAGAGTAGAAATTAAAACAATATATAAGTTACAGAAGAGAAATGAGAACAAAACAAAGGTCTAACCCAAGTGAATTCGCAGTAATATTTTTTACAATTTCCTACAGACTCCACAGTCTAAAACCAAAGGGGTTTTAAATAAAAATAAACATTAACTCTGTATTAACAACATTTCAGCCCAAAGGCTTTTAGAATCACATTTTATCTCTGCCATATGACAAGAATGGTTACCAGCAAAGGAAGGAGGTTTCTTAAACCCTTGAAACTCCAAAATGAAACCAGAAACTAGAATAAAAACCCTTCTTCTAGATTTGTCTTTTCACTTCCACACCTTTTATACCATCAAGGAATCATGGGTGTTTTCCAAGGTTCAGGGTTTATGTCTTAATGGGAACCTTTCGATATCGGTACCCTCGACCTGAGCCCACTTCCAAGCTAAGCAGTGACCAATGAAACTCCTTCCAAACAACAAATAAATAGAGGTTAGACTTGGATTTTAACATTAAACTATTGGCATAAAATATGAAAGTAACAAAACAATGAAGTAACTTACCCACAGCGACTTGTTTCTTTGCAAAGGAACCAATGGAGGACAAGTGCATGACTCTCTAAGTCTGTTAACCACTGCCTCGGACAAGAGTATCAAAGACAATTTTTTTCTCTCATTATTTTTCTCTGAGAGGTCACAAGTATCATTCTTTTATGAAAAAAAGGATGAAGCCAAGGGCCAAGCCCTCGGCTCCCCTCACAACACAACAAAAGAAGAGCTATAGATAAAATCTAAACACCCTTTGTTCTAACCACTAGGGTTTAATGCATTACAGTTAGAAGCCATGATCCCTTCACATGGGCATTTTATTATTCCACCCACCTCCACTTGGATTTTGGTTTTTCACCCACTTCTCTATAGTTTAGTTTAGTCTTCAAAGGTATATCAATTCCATGGAATGAACATTATCGATCTAGGCCAAAACATAATTTTAATAAAAAGACCATATCATAGTTACGGTGCCAAATTCATCTTTGAACCTATTGTTTTTCTTTAACTCCTTAGGAACCTTTAGTTTTGTTTAGGTTGCTTGAAATGGGGCTAAATCCATTTTGTTGGACACATTTGCAGTAAAACAAGTTTCAACATGCATTAGAATTTAGAAGCTAAGTAAGACCTTTAGCCTGTAACCCTAGAAGCTAAATAGGATTAGTAAGAAGAGGAAGGAAAGTATCAAAACATGACTACATCCTTTTTATAGTTAAACAAATTAAGCACACAAACTAGAACTTACGACAAGTCAAGTATGACATAACAGTTTGAAAATGAATAATTCATCATAATTCTCAAAATTCAGATCGATTAGAATGACATATGATTTATTATGCAGAGATCTTGTTCAAATTGATTTAAGTTCATTTTTCAAAGAAGTTTTAAGTATAAGTTAAATCCTAAGTTGAATTCGAATTAAAGGGTTTATATTACACTAGATTAGGTATTTTAACAATCTAATTCATATGTATTTAATTTTTTTATGGATATTTGGAGTTGTTACATGTGGTATTAGAGCGAGTTTTCAATAGTAGGCCTGAAGTTGGCTCAACTCGCATGCTCAATACAAAAACAAGAAAACAAAAATGTTGACTTGTGTTTAAAAAATTGTTTCTGTACAGAAATATAAATTTTTATTTTGCAGAAAAATGGAAAGAGTAGAGGCATGTGCTGAAGATGGATCACATCATAATAATCCAAATAATATATCTATGGAACTAAATAAGCAACCATCTAAATTACTTCAAACTAGAAAAGACTTAAAAGATGAATTACAGAATGTCAAGGAAGATAATGAAAGAATCCTAAGAGCACAGGAAGAATTAAATTGAATATTGCTAGATAAATTACATAACAGAGGAAATGATAAAAGAAAAGAACATGAATCTAAATTTGGAACTATATCCAACAAGCATAAAGGTAAGAAGTTAAAATTATTTGATAATGAAAGTAATTCCTCTTCAGGAATTCAGGTTAGATCATACAAAAAGAAACATAAATATTCCATTGAAATTAGTGATAGCGATAGCAATCCTATAAAGAGAAAATATAAACCTTATGAAGAAATTTCATGAGAGTTTAAGAAGATAAAACCTCCTATTTTTAATGATGAGATGGAAAAAGGTGAAGAACTCAAGGCATGGCTATCAGGTATGAAAAAATATTTTCAAAATTATAATTACTCAGATAGGCTAAAAGCTAGAATGACTATCTATAACTTAACTGGAAAAGTTGATATATGGTGGCAGGATATTAAAAGAGTGAAAATATTAAAGAAAAGTATGTAACTTGGAGGACTTTCAAGAAAAACTTTAAAAGAAATTTTTTATCTGAACAGTATTACGAAGAAAGAGCTAAGGAATTGTACGATCTTAAGCTAGGATCAATGTCAATGAAGGAACTAAGTAGTAAATTTTTAAGTTTATTATGATACATACCTTATATCATCAATGAAAATACTAAGATACAGAGGTTTCTGAGTTATTTACCTCTTAGATTAAAGGACATGATTGAATACGACAATCCAAAAACCCTTAAAGAAGCAATGAGGAAAGCTAATTTAGGTTATGAACAAAGAAAAAATAAAAGAGAAGGTGTACCTAAATGGAAGGGTGAAAGAACTAATAACTTTGAACAAAGAAGAAAAAACTTTAAGTCCAACAGAAATTTTGGAAATAATTCTTGAAACTATTCTAAGAATACTTACCAAGGAATAGACTTTAAAAGTAATACACCGCTGAAGTTTACAGAAGCAAAGAACAGGGACATGCCTAAAAATCATGGTAAAAATAATGAACAAAGAGAACATGTAAAATGATAGGAATGTCACGGACCTCGTTATGCAAAGGGCTGTCCAAACAGAAAGAAGAATTTCAACAATGTGTATACAATTTAGGAAGAAGCAACTGTTGGTGATGTACCAAACAAGATGCCCAGAATTAATGCATCCTTGGAGAATCGACATGATGATCACCAAAAATCCATGGTTGAAATAGAAGGTATGATACATAACAAACCTATTTCTATTTTGATAGACCAAGGGGATATTTTAATCTATGTGTCACCTAGTGTAGTAGAAAGTTGTAACTTGTGTTTGAAAAAGTTTGAAAAATCTTGGTTGGTTCAATTAGCTACGGGAACCAAAATAAAGGTAGTTAGCTATGTTGTAAATTGTAAAATGTTTATGAGTCAATTCAAAACTCAAGTGAAATTAAATGTATTACCGCTAAGGTCATATGATGTTTTAATAGGAACGGACTGGCTGGAAAAACACATAGTAGTTTTAAATTTTTTTGAGAAAACATTTACATGCTTAGATGAAGAAGGAGAAATAGTTATAGTAAAATGAATACCTAGAAAAGTTTATGTTAGACAGATTTCATCTTTGCAAATGAAAAATTCTTTACGTAAAGGTTGTAAAGTTTTTGATGTGCATGTAATGAATAACGCACACATGAATAAAGAAGATAAGTTAAAATTCGATGATATACCGATCTTAAAAGAATTTTCAGATATATTCTCGGAAGATATTATAGGATTACCTCTGAAAAGATAATTGGATTTTATTATTGAATTAGTACCGAGAGTTGTACCAATTTCAAAGGCTCCTTACTGGATGAACATCCTAGAACTTAATTAATTAAAATGATAACTACAAGAGTTAATAGATAAGAATTACATAAGACGAAGGGTATCCCCTTGCGGAGCACCTGCCTTCTTTTTTTAAAAGAAATATAGTACCTTAAGTTTATGTATAGATTACCATCAGTTAAACAAGATGACAATTAGAAACAAATTTCCATTACCCTGCATAGATAATCTGTTCGACCAGATACGCAAAGCAATGATCTTCTCAAAAATAGACTTGAGATGTGGATATCATCAAGTTAGAATTAAAGATGAAAATATTTTTAAAACTGCATTTAGAACCCGATACGGGCATTATGAGTTTGTAGCTCTGCCATTGGGGCTAACGAATGCTCCAACATCTTTTATGTGTTTAATGAACATTGTCTTAAGTAAATATTTGGATAAATTCGTAGTTGTATTCATAGATGACATACTGATTTATTCAAAAACAAAAGAAGAACATGATGAACATTTACAGATAATATTACAAGTTCTAAGAGAACATAAATTGTACGCTAAATTCAATAAATGTGAATTCTTTAAGGATAAAATATAGTATCTAGGCCATGTGATATCCAAGGAAGGGATATCAGTGGATCCTGATAAGATAAAAGAAATAATGGAATGGCATGTTCCTAAGGATGTATTGGATGTATGATCATCCATGGGGATTACTGGTTATTATCAGAAATTCATAAAAGGATTCTCGAAGATCGTGAATACCATAACATCCTTACAGAAAAAAGGGAAAAAGATTTGTATGGGATTTAAAATATGAATAAAGATTTAATAAGTTAAAATAACTATTAACTATTGCACCTATCTTAAAAATAGAACATCTAAACAAGGACTTTGTTGTATGCACTAATGCATGTAATGAGGGCCTAGGTGGAGTATTAATGCAAGAAAGTCATGTAATAGCATATGAGTCAATAAATTTAAAAATACATGAAAAGAATTATGCTACCTACGATTTAGTTGGATGCTATAATACATTCTTTAAAAATGTGGCATCATCATCTAATCGGTAGAAGATTTTTATTAATGTCTAATAACATAAGTTTGAAATACTTGTTTGATCAACAAAACCTGAACATAAGGAAAGCAATATGGTTAGCTTTCCTTAGAGAATACGATTTTGAGATCAAACATATTTAAGAAAGGGAGAATAAGGTGGTTGATATCTTAAGCAGAAATGCAAATCTGAATTATATAGCCACTGTTAGTGGCTATAAAATAGAATTGGCGCAATAAGTTCGAAGATGGAGTAAAAATGGATAAGGATTATCAAATTTTAAAAGAAACGGTTACAGAAAATGAATATGAAAATATAAAAATAGATTTTAGTTTGAATGAAAAGTTCTTAATGATGTATAAAAATAGATTATATGTACCTAATGTACCAAAAAATAAATTGTTGATCTTAAACGAAGTACATAAAATTCCTTACTCGGGACATCCTCGTTACCAAAATATGATAACAATGTTAAGAAAAGATTATTTCTGGCCCAATATGAAGAATGAAGTGGTTGAATATATAGCTATGTGTATAGAATGTCAGTAGGTTAAAGCTGACCATCGAAACTCATCAGGTCTTTTGCAACCATTACCAATCCTAGATTGGAACTAGGAAATTATCAGCCTGGATATCATAACAGGACTGCCTAAAAATCAAAAGAAAAATGATTCTATAATGCTAGTAGTAGACAAACTTAGCAAAGCAGCTCATTTTATGCCTGTTAAAACTACTTATAAGGCTACTAATATTGTTGATATTTTTATGAAGGAAATATTTCGTTTGCATGAAATTCCCAAGATAATAATTTCTGATAGGGATCCTAAGTTTACTAGTAATTTTTGGAAGTCATTGTTTAAAGGATTGGAAACTAAACTAAATTTTAGTACCGCTTATAATTCGCAAACAGATGGACAAATAGAAAGAGTAAATCAAGTCTTAGAAGATATGTTAGGGATCATCCAAAGAAATGGGAATAATATCTGCACTTAGTCAAGTTTTATTATAACAATCATTATCAAGCTTCAACTATACTTAGTCCTTTTGAAATGTTGTATGGTAGGAAATGTAATCCTCCCATTTCATGGAGTAATCTAATTGACAGATTGATGTTAGGACCTGACTTGTTAAAAGAAATGGAACTAACAGTATAACAGGTAGAAAGCAATCTGAAAATTGCATAGGACAGACAAAAGAGTCATGCAGAGCTTAAAAGAACTCAGAAATAATTCCAAGTAGGTGAGCATGATTTTTTCAAGGTAAACCCCAAAAAAATCTCTTTTAATTTGGGGAGTTGTGCTAAATTAGCACCCAGGTATTGTGGACCATTTGAGATATTGTCAAGAGTTGGAACAGTGGCTTATCAATTAGCTTTGCCACCTAATATCAAAATACATAATCTATTTCATATTTCTATATTGAAAATGTATGTGCATGATGCTACTCATGTAATTGATTAGAATTTTATTCAGGTGAAATCAGATTGTATCCTCGACAAGAGAGACATTTTTTGCTGGAATCACACCATTGGACAAGTAAAGGTGCAATGGAAACACCTTAGTCCAAATGAAACAACCTAGGAATTGGAGAGATGCGGGAGGCATATCCAATTTTTTTCCAAGAAGACTCAGATGATACTTCAGTAACATTGAGGACGATGTTGAACTTAAGAGGGGGTGTTTGTTAAAATACATTACTTTAGAGGTTATTGTAAAGTTTTATGTTGTTGACCCAAGATGGTCAAAGATGACTATAATTGAATATTTTATTTTTTAAATAATTAAAAGAAGAGACACCTATCCAAAGAATATTGTTGAAGAGTGTTCATTGACCCACTAGGAGGAATGATCTGTTGTAGAATGCCAAAATGACAAATGGAAGCAACAATATTCGCTATCTAGATGTTGTAGGAGACAACATCCCTATAATTGTGGTCATGTTCCCAAGAAAAGAGGAACTCAGCAGGTGGATCATTTAATTGCAAAACTGACTTAAAGACCTAGGAAATCTTATATATACCATAAAATGAGCAGGAGGCCCACATAATTCTAAAAGATTAGAACCTTGTGGTTTTGCTAGAAACAGAAAAGTTAGGAACATAAGAGGAATTTGATGACGAGGAAGCTACACTGAGTTGCTAGAGTGTTGACTGTAATTGTGACTGCTAAGTTACAGAGATGACTATTTAGGCTTCTACATAGTATCTTCATCCTGGTGTTTCAGTGAACGGGCTAGGGGGTCTATAACGAACATAAAATAATAATTAAATAACTAATAATAAACATAATTAACTATAATATTGAAAGGACATGGCCTTTCAAGTCACAATTCCCAAGCCTTATTTAATAGGCGAGTCATCAACCAATGTAATAATCTATTATATTTTATCTATACAACCATTAATATACATTTGCCCTATGGCTTATCCGATTTTCCAGATATTTTGGTGATTATTGTGTAAGCGAAATAATTGTTCACTTCAAGTGGTATCAGAGCCTTGTTTGGCCGATCTGGGCCTTTGGCCTTAATTCTCAAACCTTGTCTGATTTTTAGCTTGTAGCCTTATTTTAGGGTTTCCCTAAAATATTGGACATTTTCCAAAAGAAAAAAGAAAAACTTTAAAAAAACAAACAAAAGAAAAAAGAAAAAAAAGACATAGAAAAGAAAATAGAGAAAAAAAAAGTTAAAAAGAAAAGATAAAAGAAAAAAAAGTAAAAAACAAAAGAAAATTAAAAAAAAAAGATAAAGTAAAACAAACACATAGTTTTGCTTTTAAAGTAAAACAAATAAAAGAAAAAAGAAAATGTAAAAAAAGAAAAAAGAAAATAAAGCATAGAAAATAAAAGAAAAAAAAAAGTTAAAAAGAAAAGATAAAAGAAAACAAAAAGTAAAAAAACAAAAGAAAGAAAAGAAAAGATAAAGTAAAACAAACATATGGTTTTTGCTTTTAAAGTAAAACAAACACATGGTTTTGCTTTCGAGCTTCAACCCAGATTTTGCTTTGATTTGAAATATTATAATACATTTATAATAGTTCAATTTTTTGTTCTATTATATAAAATAATAAAATAAAGATTTTTATTCTATAATAATTAATACAATAATTAATTATTATTTAAAAAAAACTATATATTAAACTATATATATAGTTTATAAAAACATTAATATAATTATTAATTAATTAATTAATAATTATTATTATAAAAAGAAAATCATAAAAATTATTATTTTAAAATAATTATTGTTGAAAAAAAAAGGTTATTTAACTTAATCAAAGAAGACTCCCTCGTCAAAAATAATAATAATAATAATAATAAGTCAAGAAGTCAAGTCAACAACACCATCCATCATCGAACAAAAAGCCAAAATCAAGGAAGATCAACAATCGACGAAGAGTCAAAACGTCAAAGGAAGACTCATCAAGAAATAGATAGTCGTCTATCATTAAAGAAGTTAGAGACCATGGAATTTGGTTTGCAACTACAAATAGAGAAATTAGAAGCCAAGCTAAAGCATTATCAAAGACACTATTAAGAGTTATACGACATAAATACGAAATAAAAAATGCTCATTAAATTACATAAGATGCAAAAAGAGCGCAAGGAACAAAACATTTCCGACCAGAACAATCATATAGAAAGATTGTCCACCCAAATTAAGAAATTAAAAGATGAAAATGATTTCAATGAGAGACAAAAAAATCAAGATATAAAGAAAGAAATAAGTGATTATGAAGCAAAAATAATACGCTTGAACAAAATCATTAACGACAAAGATGAAGAACTGACGCACATACAACGGAAATTAGAAGATCAAGAATCAGTGGTCTACCAATATCGACAACAAATAAAAGTTCTTCAATAACAAAACAACGAATCTAAAAAGGAACACAATCTGAAGATCACAAAGAGTAATAAAGCAATTTCTGACAATTCTGAAGAAATTTTCAAATTAAGAAATCATAACAAAACCCTGATTACAAAAATCAAAAAATTGAAAAACAGTAGCAAGAGGGAACACTCCGGTGAAGACCTCGAAGGAAAAATACTGGAAAAGCAAGAAGAAAAGTAGTGTCTAAATAATCATAATCAGGAACTACAGAACCAAATCAAGGAGTTAGAAATTGTAAAAAAATCTCAAGATGAAAGAATCGAAAAGATTCAGAGTAATAACAATCTATTGGAGAACCAAGAAGCACAAATCCAAGAAAATGCATCCAAAAATCAAATCGAAGAAGTGAATACAGTCCTCATCACAGTACAAAAGAAAGAAGAACAAACAACACCTACACCTTACAGACATCCTAATTATAATCGTCATTTTGACCAACGAGAGGGTCAAAATGAATATTCACAAAAGACTTATGTGGATATGCGAAAATTTCAATAGACTAAAAACCAGTTGAGATGAATCATCCCACAAAATGATCTCAGATCTCTAATAAAAATAGATTTGGGATGGACCACAATAGATACGATGCAACAATTATCCTAGGGAATTTGTAATTCATATCAGCTCATTTCCTCAAAAGTCACAAATTACAAAAAGGGAAAGAATTCCGAGACGACATATCAAAATAAATTAGACATTTGATGTCAAATACATCTTTGAGGACAAAGATTCCCTTAAGGGGAAGGAAATGTAACAAACATAAACTAATAATAAGCATAATTAACTATAATATTGAAAGAACATGACCTTTCAAGTCACAATTCCCAAGCCTTATTTAATAGGCGGGTCATCACCAATGTAATAATCTATGGGTGAATCCACGGACCTGGGTAACACTTTTTGGCAAGCGGATTTCGGCAAATGCAAAAAAACGCACCTCGGTCGAGGGCTTGTTAAACCCTCGACCGAGGTATTAATTTCTCAACCGAGGTTCTAACAAGCCCTTGACCGAGGGTTTTTTAAGCCCTCGGTCGAGGTATTCATTCACATAATTGAAACATAACATTATTGAAATTGTCATTTCTTTGCTTATTTAATGATTTGGTTCATAGAATTTTATTGGAAACATGATATATTTCTCTCTAACTCTTGCAAGGCACCATCAATGTTAACTTCAACCCCTCATGAGCAACTAACCATATTTTTTTTATCAACTAGGACTCATCATTGTCATTGATTGAATTTCCCTTTGAAAGCCATAAAAATAATATGCAAAAACTCTTAATATGGTCTAGGGATCATATCATCAAGCATATCTTTCTTGATTTTTCTTTAACTATTTACATGAAAATGCTTTTAATTTCCTTTCAAATTTGATCATTCAA
>LPNX011198014.1:128167-143730 GCA_001517045.1 Pseudotsuga menziesii
ACTCGAAGACCCATTTCTACAAATAAACATAAATGACCCTTCTTTTCATTTCAGACATTAACTCTCAAAAATTGTAATGACCGCCTACGCGTTTGTCTTTAAATAGATATTACATGACTATGACCTCGACCGAGCTAATACCTCAGTCGAGGGATTTACAAACCCTCAGTCGAGGTCCTATTAATACCTCGACCGAGGTATTTAAATACCTCGGTCGAGGTTCATACCTCGGTCGAGGGCTTAAAAAAACAGACTTAGCCCACATTCAAGCAAATAGAAAATTTCCTGTGCCTTGAAAAGGTGTAAACCCTGCCATTTCTAGTACATAACTCAGTGGAGTTGATACCAATAAATTCACCAACAAATCTTCTATCCATTGAGGTATCATACACGCATTTTGGCATTCATATGATATTTATTTTTTAATTACTTCTAAAACTTATACTTAGAAAACCACACTGCAACTTCGAAGCAGCTCAAAGAAAAATCCACAGAGTTAAAAATGCACAGCCAAAAAATTCTTAAAAATGTACACATCACATATAGACGTGTCCTCTTCAAAAGGGTATCTTTGGTTTTTCAATTTTTGAAAAAATAGAAAAAATTCCTTTACGTGGACAAATATGTGTTTAAAACGATGCTGAAATCGAATGTGGTCACTTTCGAAAAATAATAAATAATTGTATAATGCGAAAAAAATCAACAAAAAAATATGGACATCACACTGCATTTTATGTAGATCATGCTCATATATTTAATTTTTTTAAATTATTAATGCAATATTAAATTACTCTACGTGGACACGAGCCACTTATTAGCTTCTTCAAATTTTTAAGGTCACACAGTTCATTAAATGCAAAAATTCACACATTAAATGACATCAGAATATTTTTAAAAAATATCACTATGAAGCCAACATAATATTCTACAATTTGTTTTTTTACTGCAAGTCGAAATTCACATGGAATATATGCGTTTTGAGGGCTTCTATCTAGCACATGAGTAAAAAATCAGGTTTTCATCGCCAAATTTGGCCAAAAAGTGTTACCCATCTTCATGGAATCACCCCTATTATCTTTTATCTATACAACCATTAATATACATTTTCCCTATGGATTATCCGATATTCCATATATTTTGGTGATTATTGTGTGAGTGAAAAAATGTTCACTTCAGAGTCCTAAAGCAAGTGATCTTGGCTGCTTTTCGGAGACGGTTGGGTAGAACAGTCTTCCTTCGGTGTTTGTCCATTCAGAAGTTAACAAGCTCTACATTGTTCTAGAGTTTTATCTTTTAAAAAAAATCTGTTTATAGACTCAAAAAATTTCATAAATATTAAAGCGTTCCTAAACTATTATTTGTTTTCAAAATAAGATAGAAAGTTTTATTTCTAGGAGAGATGAATTTTACAATATAGACATTTTTTCATAAGAGAATTTACACAAGCATCATTTTTTTTTAACACAACTAAAAATATTTTTGTTTAAATAGATTACCCAGTATCTATAGCTGAAAGTCTTACTGTTAAA
This sequence comes from Pseudotsuga menziesii, assembly GCA_001517045.1. Taxonomy (NCBI): domain Eukaryota; kingdom Viridiplantae; phylum Streptophyta; class Pinopsida; order Pinales; family Pinaceae; genus Pseudotsuga; species Pseudotsuga menziesii. The sequence continues at coordinate 129,697 of LPNX011198014.1, forward strand.
TAAACATCCCAATTTAGATCTCTTAAAGTCGAAAGGATTATTATGTTTCATATATATTTACACAAGTATTATTATTATTATTATTTTCTTTTCCACAACCGAAAGGCTTAGCATTTACAAAATGATTTAGGGTTTCTACAGAATAAACAAAAAAAAACAAAAGCTTTAAGCTTTACTACATAAGAATGTCTAGCACATCGAAGTTTCAAGGCCTGTAAGGATTTTTTCTCGAAGAATTTTCCTTAGGTAACTAAAACCTATAGTAGAAGTTTTAACAAAGTTTTGTCGTAACTAGAATCGGTCATAATCCTTATTAAAAATAAGAAGAAGGTGTAACCATGTATAGTTGGAATGGATTTCTCTCAAATTAAGTTTATGCATTTGTCATATAATAAAAACAAATACATAATAACAGTAAAAGAAACAGTATTTACTTGGAAATGTTTCCAACTTACAAAGAATTTCTTACAAACAATTTATTAGTTACAACACGAAGAGAAAAACGACATCATAGCAGCAAACAAATCTATTTTCACCCAGAGTAACCCTGGAAGCGAGAAACAGTTTAATAAAATACAACATCATATTAATTTTAGAGTAGAAATTAAAACAGTATATTAGTTATAGAAGAGAATGAGAACAAAACGAAGGTCTAAACCCAAGTGAAGTTGCAGTAAAAAATTTTACAGTTTCCTACAGAATCCACGGTCTGAAATCAAAGCGGTTTTAAATAAAAATTAACATTAACTCTATATTAACAACATTTCAGCCCAAAGGATTTTAGAATCACATTTTATCTTTACCATTTGACAAGAATGGTTACCAGCAAATGAAGGAGGCCTCGTAAACTCTTGAAACTCCAAAATGAAACTAGAAACTAGAATAGAAACCCTTCTTCGAGCATTGTATTTTTACTTCCACACCTCAAGGAATCATGGGGGTTTTCCAAGGTTCAAAGCTTAGGACTTATCGGGAACCTTTCGATGTTGGTACACTCGACCTGAATCCCACTTCCAAGCTAATAAGAAACCAACGAAACTCCTGCCAAACAACAAATAAAAAAAGGTTAGAATTGGATTTTAACATTAAAATATTGGCATAAAATATGAAAGTAACAAAACGATGAAGTAACTTACCCACAACGACTTGTTTCTCTGCAAAGGAACCGTTGGAGGATGAGTCCATGACTCTCTAATTTTGTTAACTACTGCCTCAGACAAGAGTATCAAAGAGAGTTTTCTCTCTCAGTATTTTTCTCTCAGAGGTCGCAGGTATCATTCTTTTTTGTAAAAAGGCCGAAGCCAAGGGTCGAGACCTTGGCTCCCATCATAGCACAACAAACGGAGAGATGTAGAGAAAAAGTAAAAACCCTTTGTTCCGACCGCTAAGGTTTAACACGGTACAACTGGAAGCCACGACCCCTTCATGTGGGTGTTTTAATATTCCACCCACCTCCACTTGGATTTTGATTTTTCACCCACTTCTTTATATTTTAGTTTAGTTTTCAAAGTTATATCAATTCCATGGTATGAACATTATCGATCTAGTGAAAAGCATAGTTTTAATAAAAATACCATATCATAGTTGTGGTGCCAAAGTCACCTTTGAACCTTTTGTTTTTCTTTAACTCCTAGGTAGTTTTGTTTAGGTTGCTTGAGATGGGGCTAAATCCCTTTTGTTGGACACACCTGCAGTAAAACAAGTTTCAACATGCATTAGCTTTTAGAAGCTAGGTAAGAACTTTAGACTATAACCCTAGAAGCTAAATAGGATTAGTAAGCACACGAAGGAAAGTATCAAAACATGACTACATCCTTTGTATAGTTAAACAAGTTTAGCATAGAAACTGAAACTTATGACAAGTCAAGTATGACATAACAGTTTGAAAACGAATAATTCATCATAAGTCTCAAAAGTCGGATCCAGTAGAATGACATATGATTCATTATGCATGGATCTTATTCAAATTTATTTAAGTTCATTTTTCACAGAAATTTTAAGTATAAGCTAAATCCTAAGTTGAATTCAAATTGAAGGGTTTATATTACACCAGGTTAGGTTTTTTAACGATCTAATTCATATGTACTTAATTTTTTTTATGGATATTTGGATTTGTTACATGACTGCTTGACCATTATTTAGGAGTTTAACTGAATGTATTTATTGCTTCACAATCAATGTCATCCACGAGCAAACACTTTGCATAAATCAAGGAGGGATTCCTTATTTTACTAAAACTTGTTTTCCACAACTGAGGCTTAAATGATGCCTTTGTAATTCGAGTTCAATGAAGGTTTTCCATTGAAAATTCAAATATTTACTCTTTCTCTATGCTTATCCCATTATCATTAATTAAATATTGCATGGTCCAAATGTGTATTAATTAATTTAACCATCTTACGATATCATACTCAGAAGAATTGTTACACATACACATGATCACACATATTTCCCCGAGCTATATAGTCAAATGCTAAAGTAAATCACTCTAGGGGTAGCTAAGCCCTAAAGGATACTTATAACATTTAGTGACCATGATTAGTAATACATCACATAGTATAATTACTTTACATAGTAAAGTACACCACCTCACAACATGAGTATATTTGTAGGACTTGATATTACTCACAAGTCTACTGTCTTGATATTACTCACAAGAATCATCTTGATGTTACTCACAAGATTTACAATACAACATCACCACCTCAATCACATGAGGATACATAGGACTTTATATGACTCACAAGTATGAATTGATATTACTCACAAGTCTGGAGAATGACTCCTGATGTTGTACAATCAACAGACCAATGTTTCAAACATTATGAAATTTTAACCTTGATAAAAAAACTAGTGCGTCTCTCAAGGAGCATTTTTTCGATTCGAGGGTTGATTTAGGGTTTTGTTTTCATCTACACCGACTAAGGTTTCCAAAAAGTTGTAATTTTTAGCTCTGAAAAATAAATGGGTACTACCGATAGCATCACTTTTCGACTCGAAGGTAAAAATAACCACTAAATACAACCTATAAAAAAAAAGAACTATTTAGAGTTCTTGTTAGGTTGTATAGTGTGTTAAGAGTCATTTTGCCCATTCAAGCTCCATAGTTTCACTTGTAGATATGCACACAAAGAAGAAAACAAACACCTTTATCATAACAAAATCAACCAATTAGATATAGATGCATCAACATAAAAGTAATATAATGTTTAAGAATAAAATCTCCATCTAGATGCACATGTAAACATGACAAATAATCCATAAAAACAAAGGGGTTTTGGTGGGGAGAAAAAGAGATATATCTATACTAAAAAATCAAAGAAGCTACAACAAATGGGATACATTACAATCGATGTTGTACCTCCTTCACTAGAGTTAGAGTCCTCCCCTTAGGCGTAATTATTGGTCTGCTGATACAAGGACTAAGAGTTAGCTCTTCACTCAACAATGAACTCTCAAGCCAAAAGTTTTCCTCTCAGAGATTTATCCGGCATAACAATGCCCAATTATTTCTCCTATAACCTACCCTTCACCTAGCCTCTAACCTCTTATTTATAATATTTTTACAATGGCCATTTGAGCCCATGATTTTTGCACAAATCCCAACATTTTAGCTTACACCCACATTTCTAGCATTCACCCACTCTTTTAGCTTGTACTCACCTTTCTAGCTTTTATGATATCGAATTCAATGCATTATGAGATGGGAAACTCATATGGATTGAATAAATTAGGTTACCAAATATTCATATAATATATTCCTAGATAGTTGTATGAAGTCATATAATAGATTCCTAGATTCCAAGTTATTGTTAACCTACACAAAATTAAGTGATCTTTTTGGATTTGATTATAATAGTTCTTTTTTTTGTAAATGTTAATATTCATACTTGTACTAAAGAAAAATCCTTTGAGAAATTGTATTTGCTTGTTAATATAATAAGGACTATGCACCTTAAGAATAATATTTTTAGCATAAAAATGAAGGATGAGGCTATGCTAGCTAGAGTAGTGCTAACACAACTTTCTCCTTCCAAACAACCCTCTAACTTCTTGATGTATATTCCAAAAAGGATAGGGTACAAGGGACAACATTTCTTAACCCATATATTACAATTAATTTCTTCTAATCAATAGCCTTCAATGTTCCTAAACTCAACGATAGCATTCTCATACAACCTTATTGCAAGAACTCTCAACTCTAAATGAACTTTTAGCTCTTTCAATATATTCCAATGGTTAGTTTTGGATACTATGTCAAATGCTTTTGTAAAGTCAATGAAACAACACCAAAAATTGATTTTCTTATATAGCATAATATAATTATAATTAGACTAATAAATCATAAATTGATTATTAAGTCAAATATTTTTTAATAATAATAATAATAATATATAATAAAAAAATATTAATATAACTCTATGTATTAGTTAATAACTAACATAACTACATTACTAACATCCATATACTTAATACACATATCATTTTATAGCAAATACAATAATGTGCTTATAATAGTGAAAAAATAAAAACACCATAAATGCATGTATCTTTACACAATTAGCATGGAACTTACTGATAAAATAATGTATATTTACATTGAACTTAAAGATAGAAGAGATTATATATTTAGATCATACTCCTCTATTTTCAGCCATATAGTACCCCATTGGTTTTATTTATGGGGCCGCTCAAAGTGGGGTCTATGGAGCTGAAATACACTTAATTATCAAGGAGAAAAGATCTTATACTCTTTCTTTTGGTTGTGGAGAAGAAATAAACACACATGCTAAGATCATTACTCGTTGGGGTTTACCCAAATTTTCTATCGGTCGTATTGTTTCCTCACTACATGTACTCGGTGATTCTAGGTGTAGTGGATTGGATCAGTGGTAGAGGTCATCTACAAGAATCCAAATTGGAACAATGGAAAGTTAAAATACTTTATCTTCATCATAGATTTGAATAAATCAATTTCATGCATATATATTGAAATTACAACCTCTAGGTTAATCAACTTTAAAATATGGGTATAAGGTTGTGTTATCGATTGAAATGGTGGGCTTTGCCACCGACAAGTATATGTGGGACAAGTGACCACTTTCACTTTAGTCACTTATCCTTAACTGTTTTGGAAGCCTAAGTCTCCTAGGGGAGAGCCCTATTTGACCGTGCAAAAGACACTAAACATCAAAAGACACCTCCCTTCGAGGTTATTAAAGACGAGTGCCTCATAGAATCAATAAGAAAGTGGTGTTGTGTGTGAGTGTGAGACTTATCTGATTATTTGTAACCAAACAAAGAATATCATGCAATGTGTCATTAAAAACCATATGATGTCATTAATAAGTATCATTAATCACACTAAGTATCGTTAATAAATATCATTACTAACCATTCATCCTATTTAACTCAATGTATGCACGGGATAATACATCAATATGGTCCAGACGACGACAGCAAGGAACATAATACTTCACATAAAATGTATCAACCTTGGGTTTAGATTATGGTTTATGGAAACGCTAATAATGATTATTAGTCATGGACGAAGGCATCAACTAATTATCAAAAACATTAAAGTCATGACAATAGTCTGTCTAATCTCATAACCATGATCACACTTATAACAGCATTACAGTCGCTTGCGCCATCCACGTACCGAGACTCAAGTGCAATTATATAATATAAAAATATAAAAACATAAGCATGAAGGCGCATGAGTTTGCAGGTTGCAGTGGAGGAGAAGAGTGGCATCTAGATGCATGGAGGGTTGGATCAACATAGCTTCCAATGGATGGTGGAGCGGCAGCTTGTGTAAAGGAGTGCAAGGTGGCAGTCGCGGGTTTGAGAACTGGCGTAGAGGCCCACACGAAGGGAAGATGGTAAGAGGCAGTTCGTGGGGAATAGAGCATAAGGAAAAGGTGGTTGCTCGAAAGGTTGTAATGAGGTCATTGGTGGCAGCAAGGGGAAAAAGCAGAAGTCGGTTGAGCTACGCGATGAAGAACTGGAGGTTTAGAGAGAGGCGTGAGGTGGTTCTACTGGTGGAGAAATAGACTACGCATAGGACTGCTGCTGTAGTAGCTGCAAGCGGACACAGGCTGAGAGGCGACGTAGACTGGGATCATGAGAGTGGAAGGTAGAACGCTGCTACCGGTTGCATGGAGGATTGCCAGCAGGTCTGAAGGATGCAGATGATGCAACGAAGGGCGTTTGGAGGTACTGCAAGCTCAACGTGGATAAATGGAGGGAGGCTGCCACTGCACAATGCGAACGTCGTGAAAAATAACAGCCCACAGGCCCGAGGTGGAGGATGGCTGCTATAGCAGCGCAGACAACAAAAGGAGGTCGCGATGGGTATCGAAGATGTTGTTTGCAACGCTGGAGTACAACAAAGAAACAACGGATTGGCAACGAGAACTAACCTAAATTAACCCCAGCCTAGCTAAAACTAACCATAAACTATCCAAAAAATAATCTAAAGCTAACCTAAGACTAACCCTAGACCAGATGAGTGAGAAAATGAAGTGTGAAAACCTAGGAATACCCTAGCACAATCTCTACCTAACCTAAGGTTTCTGAGGAGGAGTGCTAACCTAGTGAGGAAGGGTCCTAGGTTAAGCAAATAACTTGGTAAAAGCTAAGCAGAAACCCTAGGGCACCCTCACATGAAGACGTGTCCTTGTAGCTAAGGTGACAAGAAAGAAAGCAGTGACCTATCCTAGGGCAAAGTGTAACTCTAAGGCTACCACTAACACTCAAACATGCACATCCACCAACATCCAACAAAAAGGTAAGAAACCTAACCTCCTTGTGCTTGTGTTCATCCAACAAATCGAAGCATCACCAATAGCATAGATTCACCAAAGAATTACCAAAAAAAACAGCTTGCATTAACTAGAAAACTTCCTCACTAGGATCACATCCATCCAAAGAAAACGCTAAGTAGAGTAAAACAAGTGCATAGTGTATTATCCCATAAGTTTTGTTTTAAAATGAAAGTGAGGAGCTTACATGCCTTAAAACATGTAAATTCATAATTATTAAATGTCAATTTAAAATTAGAAGAAAATAATAATAAAATATAAACTATGGTAGGCTACCTATGGGTATTTGCATCCCAAGTGCCAAAACATGCTCCAATAAGTGAATTGCTCCGAACAAAAGGCCAGAGTGGGCTGGAGGGAGGGATTTATTTCCCATCTAACCCCTAGAATGTTGTAAAATTCCTCAATTCCCTCCTCAAAGCATTGAAACGACCTGGTATGGAGGAGTCCTTCCTTTGAGGAAAGAAGGTTAGGGAGAGCAAGGAACCACTCACTGAAAGGCCAAGAGGATGTATGAAGTGGCTGCAACTGAAGAAAAATGTCTCATAGCTGAAGCAGAGGCCACGAGATCCGGCAAGAATGGAATGGAGCCATGAGACCTAGTGGTCAACCATTAGGGGCCCCAGAAACCAACCCTGAGGTTAAAACCCTCTTTAACAGGAAGTCGACAGTGCCAATAAGCCATAGTACCCATAAAGAAGGACCAAAGGGTCCAACCATGACCTCTATTGCTCAATAAAACCCCTACTGGTCGAAAAAATGGCCCTCTCTCCGTGGTGTACACCTGAAGGTGTGGTGGGTACAAGTGCAGCGTAACACTCGCTTCAACTGCGAGACAAGTGCTCTTCCTAGGAGTGCTCGAGAACTTGTGAATCTATTGGTACCTATAGAACTACACAGATATGAAATGTTTGGGAGATTAAAAGTATATAATGGAAGACACTTCCGTCTTTCCTTCTTCGCTAAATGAGGGAAACAAACTAAGAACAATAAAAAAAAACAAAAGAATGAGAAGAAGAAAAATGCAATGCACTAAAATATGCCTAATGCAACTAACCTAACCGAAACCTGGTATAAAAATAGGTTAAGTGAAATCATACCACCAATGTAACCATTTAAGTAAGAAATTCATAACTGTCATCTTACCTTTGTCCTTTAGTGTAATCCAAGACAATGCCTCATTGATGGTATGTCGATTTTGTACCAGGGTGTTTATCTTGATGAGTACTGGACACCGAACCTTCTTAAGAACTTGGAAAACTTGAAACCGATGCCATGGAGAAGCATCGCTTTGACAAGCTTTGTTGATCCATTCTTCAAGTGGGCTTATGCATGGAATACCTCAATCATACATATCTTGAGAAAAATTTTCCGTGAAACTCACCCATGAATCCTGAACTTGGGAGGTTATCTGTGGAGTTGGAATTTCCAAATCTTCGAATGTGAGCCGTGGCCTGTATATGCATTTACTAAAGATTTTATTTGTACATATAGGTATATCGCTTATCTTTTCCACAATCATTTTAGTAACCCCAATGATCTTTGAACTTTTGAAATTGTCAACACAATAATCCATACCTTCATGCTTCACATATAAAAGTAAACAATAAATATCATGAAACTGAAGGATCAAATCATACATGTCCACCTACCTTCCTCGGTCTTGTCGAGATGTTTCATTAAGGGCTTGATGATGTAGGGTAGAGAGGGTTGAACAACTTCTTGTACGCTTCTTGAGGGGCACAACTGAGAGTGATAACCTAGACCCATCATATGCTGAATATCTACAAAAGAATCCTCTGTGCGACGAACTTCCCTGCTGCAGGATGAGTATGATGGTGACACCATGGAAGAATCACCAGATATATGAGGTTCCAAGTCTTCGAACTTTTCATCATAATGGGTCATCTACATATAACAACTATCTGCAAAGTCTGGTGTTGTTCCATCTTCAATTATGGTGGAAAAAGGGTTGAGCCATTGTGCTCCATTAGCCTCATAAGGGGAAGGAATGCTCATATCTCTTTCAATAGGGTCTTCATAAGCTATGTCTTCAACATCCATGTTGGAGGTGACTGAGAGTTCCTCATCCCAAATAATTTCAAGTTCTGGCTCATCCTAAGTAACTTCATCAAGCTTCTCTTATTCATTGAAACATATGGAGACAATGCTACCTAGTCTAGAGGAATCATATAAAGTTGGACCCATAAATTTTCAATAACCGGGTGTGTGCAAGAAGTTGAGGGTCTCTTTTGGTGCGTTAGATGCAATACAAAACTGAAAAAACAGACATCCATCAACTTGCATGGATATTTTGAGACACTTACACAATGAATCTTGTGATTAGTAAAAAACAAGAAATGTAGGAAATTGAATGACCTTTCCAAATATATATTTTTTCTATTGAAAATGTTGTTAACTATCTAAAGTTAGATAAATTTTAACGGGCACTTTTTATTTTTGTGACAAATTATAAGGTATATGCTTTTGTGGGTGCAGCATCTGAGTGTCTAAATGATGGAATAAACTTACGAAAACCGGTATACATATAGAGAACATATAGGACTAGTGCACGACTATTTTTCCAATAATAAAAATAATATTTTTAAATTTTTTTTTAATTATCTAAGAGATCAAACCTCGAAAATGGTACATCATTTGTGGGTGCAGCGTTTGAATGTCTTAATGCAATTATTTGGAAATGGTTTTTTATAACATGTAGAGATTGGTGTTCTTTAGTGCACCATACCATTTTTTTTTAAATGGTTGAGAAACAAAAGAGATATGAACGAAACACCACCAATGTGTTTTTTGAGTTGAGTGATGATAGAAGATAAATAAGAAAAAAATACAAAAAATTATGTATTCTTGTTAAAATTTACATATTTAGAATCTGTAAAAAAAACCATATCTGTTTCTAAAATCTCATAAAAAATGGAGGTGTGCAACATAATCAGACGAACCGCTAAACACAAGCATATTGAAAATTTGGATATAATGTTGAATTAGCCATGGTTGATCATACTCCAAGGCACACGCATGTTGAATCCGAAGCAAAGTACAAAGCAGACACATAGGCATAGGAATTCCATGAAAGCATGGGTGGAGGCTCGGCCTTATCATTTGGAGGGAATAAATTTTTGAATTTAAAGAATATGCGAGCATGATTTAGCTAAACAAAACGCGTGCGCATTGTATAGAAACAAAACATGTGCACGTTATGTGCAAACAAATCGTGTGCGCATTTTGTAAAACCAAAAATAGAGTTCATCATCATCTTCATCTTCATCATCTTCATATTCATCATCATCATCATCATCAACATGATCATCATCATCACCATCAACATCATCAACATCATCATCACCATCGTCGTCATCAACATCATCCCCATCATCATCATCATCATCACCTTCCTCATCATCATCATCATCACCTTCCTCATCATCATCAACATGATCATCATCATCATCATCATCATCTTCATCATCATCATCCTCAACATCAACATCATAAACATTATCATCACCATTTTCATCATCATCATCATCGTCATCATCATCGTCATCATCCTCATCATCAACATCATGAACATCATCATCATTCATCATCATCATCATCCTCATCATCATCATCACCTTCATCATCGTGAACATCATCATCATCCTCATTATCATCATCACCATCAACATCATGAAAATCATCATCATCATCCTCATCATCATCATCATCCTCACCATCAACATCATGAACATCATCATCATTCATCATCATCATCCTCATCCTCATCATCATCATCACCTTCATCATCATGAACATCATCATCATCATCCTCATCATCAACATCATGAACATCATCATCATTCATCATCATCATCCTCATCCTCATCATCATCATCACCTTCATCATCATGAACATCATCATCATTCATCATTATCATCCTCATCATCATCATCACCATCAACATCATGAACATCATCCTCATCATCAACATCATGAACATCATCATCATTCATCATCATCCTCATCCTCATCCTCATCCTCATCCTCATCATCACCTTCATCATCATGAACATCATCATCATCATCCTCATCATCATCACCATCAACATCACGAACATCATCATCATCATCATCATCATCCTCATCATCATTAACATCATAAACATTATCATCATCATCATCCTCACCATCAACATCATGAACAAAATCATCATTCATCATCATCATCATCCTCACCATCAACATCATGAACATCATCATCATTCATCATCATCATCCTCATCATCATCCTCATCATCATCACCATCAACATCATCATCATTCATCATCATCATCATCACCATCAACATCATCATCATCATCATCATCATCATCCTCATCATCAACATCCTAAACATCGTCATCGTTCATCTTCATCATCATCCTCACCAACATCATGAACATCATCATCATCATCCTCATCATCATCCGCATCATCAACATCATTAACATCATCATCATCATCCTCATCATCATCACCTTCATCATCGTGAACATCATCATCATCATCCTCATCATCATCACCATCAACATCATGAACATCATCATCATCATCATCATCAACATCATGAACATCATCATCATCATCCTCATCATCATCCTCACCATCAACATCATGAACATCATCATCATCATCATCCTCATCATCATCACCATCAACATCATCAACATCATCATCATTCATCCTCATTCATCATCATTGTGTGTAATTTATTTAAGTTTACTTTCTCCTTGTAAATTGGATTTTGGATTACTAATATAAAATGATTTTAGTATATCTTCTTACTTCATAATCTATTTTCAATTATTTATGAATAACTAGTCATGGAACATAAAGTTTAAATTTATCCTTTTCTTATAAAAACAATAATAGTTTAAATAGATTTTCTATATCTTTTTATTTCATTTATTTATAAATGAATATTACCTCACCATGTTTTAAAATTTAAATATGTCACATTTTTAAATGATAATCTTTAAATTACTACTTCTAATGATTTTAGTTGATATTGTAATTACATTTCGCCGTGCACCCACCCCCTTAACTGTGATTGAGCATATCGCGTGCGCGTTTTGGTTATACAAATAGCGTACACATTTTGCTTATTCAAATTGCGTGCGCATTTTGAGACTCTTAAAACAGTGAATTGTCATTGTCCGAGAGCAACTTCACTGCATTTTTATGAAAATTCCGATTAGCATGCATTATTTTTCAAGAGCACGAGCCTGCCTGTGAAAATACTCACAATCTACACCATCTCCATCATTCTTTTTGTTATGCAGGTGTAGCATTGAAGACATCTTCCATGGTTGAGGAGCACATAGGATAAGATATCAAGCTTCAATGTCATTTCATGGTGATGGTGGATATAACTTTCATTTGCTTATTATTCAAGAGAACCAAAGCTAAATTTTCCCATTCATTATTGTTTTGATGGGAAATATGAACAATTGAGAAGGAAGATTGAAGCACCTTGAAGGATCAATAGTTATAAAGCAAGTTAAAGGTTTGGAAGCTTGTAATTGAGGAGCAACAAAAACAAACTATATTGACATTGATCATTGTGGTGATGGGGAATGTAGGTAACCAAGGAAGAAAATCAGCAAGGAAGAAGAGACCTCAAGAATTCATCGAAGAAGAGAAAGAAAAGAAAAGAATAGACATGATGAATCGGAGGCTTTCTTTGGAAACTAATCCAAATCCAATTATAGAGGATATAGCGGTTCATCCTATTAATCCAACACAAGCAAAAATGAAGCATTCACTAGAGGGACCTTCAATTTCCACAATAGTTGTTGAACAAGCACCCCATGGAAGTATTCAAGAAGCAATACGTAGGTGCTCATTAGGGGATGTTTCAAATCCCGCATCAATTCAAAGTGATAAGTTACCATCTCAAGACGAAGCTCATGCAAAGGCAGTGTACATGGAGCCTACTGTTGAATAGACGTTGGACATGGATCCTACTGTTGAAGAAGGAAATATTAATCGGGCCATCGATGAGGATGTTGGACTTCCACCATCCAACTACCAGGAAGAGAGTGAAGGACAAAAAGTTGCTACCAAAACACCAGAGCGTATTGTTGATGCACTAGATGATAGAAATCCAACCCCCTTACCTCCATTAGAAAGCACACGTCGAAGAACTCTGAAGCATATACAAGTTGATGAAGGACTCCTCAATTCCATTGAAGGTACGCTATCTAAACATAGTATTGCTTATCAAACTCAACAGATACTAAATAAATATTTTGTTTCTAAATGTGATGGAGATAAATGTAGATTATTTTTATAATTGTTAAAATCTAGGGGCATGAATATTGTTAGGAAATCGTTAGGGATAAAGATGATAATGCCTTCTGGACCAAGTTCTCATATAGTTAAAAGCTTAGTAGATGCCTTTGGTAAAATTGGTAAGAACACACGGTCAAAGGACCGCAATGCGGCTCGTCATGTGTTGTCACAAGCAATTGTAAATAAGAACACCAGGGTCCTTTGTTTTCTCAAGCCTAAATCTAAACTAGTTAATTTGAATGTAAAATCCCTCCATAGGTATTCTATTAGAAGAGATCATCTTGACACAACCGCCCAGACAGATTTTTGGGCCTTTATTAGTTGGTTTCCACGTCATGACATGAAGCTAGTTGATGCAGTAAAGGGACTAGTGCAGAGTTTTTGGCATGATCACACAAGGCCTTCTTCAAACCAAAAGGATGTACTAAAATTGAGAAGGGGTTCAAAGGACCGTGAACCACATATTAAGCATCTTCTTGATATAACACGGACAGAACTATACGAGAAATTTAGGAATAAACATAGACATTTGAATTTGGGGCAAAGATCTTTTGAGAAATGTAAGCCCTGGTATGTTAGAATAAATACTCTTCCTAACACTTGTTGTTGTAGATACCATGTAGAATATGAATATTACTATGAAAATTTTTTGTACATTCATTGTGTGTTGCATACTAACCATGTGCAGGATTGCTCCTTGACAATACCACTAACCTCATCAAGAGAATTCATTCATAGTATCATGTGCAATAGGCCTGAGGGGCAAACCTACTATGCAAAATCCTGTTTGGATGGAACTTGCTCCAACTGTGCTGGAATGGCATTATTGAGCCAATGTATGCATGAGACTAGAGACAATGAATTTGGGA
>LPNX011198038.1:6286-28202 GCA_001517045.1 Pseudotsuga menziesii
TCTTGAAAGTCAAGTTCAAATCCAAAAGGATCTATAATATGTAATCGTTGCTTTTCAAAACATAAGATCCTTGCTGCTAGTAAAGAACATGTGTAAGCTAAGCCTTACAACTTGAAAAGGTCTAACAATGCTGAGGACACGAGTTTCCTTCTTGAAAGTCAAATTCAAATCCAAAAGGATCTATAGTATGTACACTCCTATACACGAAAGCAATCACCCATATCAATTTGGTGTCTAGCATGGTCATAACCTTACAAATAGATTATTATTTAAACCCTTGAGAAAGACAAAGGGTTTAACATTACATCTCCACATTTATAGAATAAAACAGTGAAAAAATGGAGACAACCATGGAATATTGAAATGATGTACACTCCTATAGGCGAAAGCAATCACTCATATCAATTTGGTGTCTAGCATGGTCATAACCTTATAAATAGATTATTATTTAAACAGTGAAAAAATGAAGACATGAAATGAACTTTGTTTGAACTTTCCACGAATCAAGTAATAATCATATCACTGTAAAAGTATACAGTTATTAACAACTCCAACTCCAATTAATTTGAGGTTCTAGTTTGTACTTTTCCAAGTCAATATGGAGCTAATTTTCACATGCAAAGAAAACTCAGCAATATTTCATCAACACTCTGACAGAAATCAAACTAGTGACCATAATTAAAGGACGCTAAATTAATTAGATCAAAGGCAAGAACCCATTGTTTGGTTTACAAACTTATTCCATTGGTATCTTCCTTTGGTGGTCAGCACCATTTATAGCTTAGCAAAGAAAAAGGATTTATAAAACTTTAGTTCACAAATTTATTCTATTGGTATCTTCATTTGGTGGTCAACACCATTTATAGCTTAACAAAGAAAAAGGATTTATAAAACTTTAGCTCTAGGACTCTCTTGATGAAATTAGGAATACCAATAATGGAAGAGATGCACATTCATGTGCTTGCTTTGATTTTGGTGGATCAATAGCTTTCACTTGGTAGAGTGGTATTGTTGGTAGGATCTTGCTCCCATGACTTTCCAATATAGAACACGACGGCGTTCCTACATTTGCTGACCCTTATCGAGGAACATGCGTTCCTACAAACACTTTCCTCTTTCACTGCAGCAATGGGGACGTTGGCTAAACTACGTATAGTTTCACGTATTAAATTATAACCTAAAAGACTAAGAATCATTAAATTTTCTAGCTTTTCATTTGGTTTTCCATTATTTAGCTTTGTTTAATACACTAATTTGGACAAACAACTGCCTTAAAATCATATAAAATAATTTGAACAAGCTTTATAAAATTATAAACCTGAAAAACCAAGAATCATTGCTAAATTCTCTAGTTTCTCTTTTGGTTTTCCATTATTTTTCATTGTTAGGAGGATTAACATTGCTAGGTGTGTGTGAATATAAATATCTAAATATATTTGGCCGCAATCTATGACCCCGGGGAGCATACATAGAAGAATGGATACTTTAAAATAGATAGGTTTCTCCCTTGGTTTTCCATTATTTTTCATTGTTACGAGGATTAAAATTGCTAGGTGTGTGTGAATATAAATATCTAAATAGATATTCAATGCATAGATATTTGGTCGCAATCTATGGTCCCGAGGAGCATACATAGAAGAATGGATACTTTAAAATAGATGGTGCATGCACTTGGGATAATGTCTCATCAAGGTTCATCGCTCGTTGTTGTATCTGACCGGGGGTAAAAAGAATCCTTATGAACTACTAGATTTATAAAGTGATGGATTAAATACAAATAAAAAAACATCATGCCAATAAATAGCCTAGTTGGAGAACCAACTCCCAGTCAAAATTTAAATATAAGCCCACAAATTCTTGAAGGTGATAGTTTCACAAATTTTTGAAGGTCATAGTTTCTTCATTAGTCAAGAACCAGTTCAAATATCCACTAATAACTTGGTATATATTTTTAAAACACTGTTTTATGCCATTAAATCTTGTTTTATGTTATTTAATAATGTCATTTAATAAATCTTGTTTCAAGTTATTTAATATGTTATTTAATAAATCTTGTTTTATGTAACTTGATGGTATATATTTTTAAAACCCTGTTTTATGTCATTAAATCTTGTTTTATGCCATTAAATCTTGTTTTATGTTATTTAATATGTTATTTAATAACTCTTGTTTTATGTTACTTAATAATGCTATTTAATAAATTTGAAGGCATTTAAGATATTTTTAACAAATATACATAGAAAATTAACCGTGTTCATTAATTTGTTTAAATGAAAAAATGCGGCTTTCAAAGTGCCGTAAAAATTTGTGACAACTCACAAATTATATTATTTAATAAATTATCAAATGAAAAAAACAGAACATTTCCAACTAATGCATATTAAGAACACATTTAAACCCCGGTAAAAATTTGTGACAACTCACAAATTATATTATTTAATAAATTATCGAATGAAAAAAACAGAACATTTCCAACTAATGCATATTAAGAACACATTTAGTATTATGTCAGTTTTTTAATACTGGAGTTTGTCATCAGCAAAATTTGTCACTTTTTTAATAATGGAGTTTGTCATCAGTAAAATTTGTCATCAGCAGAGATCTTTAAAGGAAAAAAAAAACAGACCATTTCCAATTACACATATTTAGTATTATGTCACTTTTTGATGCTGGAATTTGTTTGAGTTTGAAGACCATAGCACAGAAGAGAGAAACATAACACAAAGATAGAAATAGAGCCCATTTAGTATTATGTCATTTAGTATTATGTCACTTCTTTGATGCTGGAATTTGTTTGAGATCTTTCAAGCCAATATGTTTCCACTTCTAAGATAGAATTTACAAAGCAACCAATCTCAATAATTTAAATGTTACAAATTAATGTTACTGAAATTGTAGACACAAAAGTCAAGTCAAAAGAAAAGCATATAAGGTGCTTTCTGATGAAAAGCTGTAGCACCTCTACATTCAATGATGCTCCTCTACCAAGAATTCTTAACCATTTTATGTTTCAGAAATTTGTGTAATTTTCTGTTTACACAGAGAAAACTGCACCTCTACAATATGTTTCCACTTCTAGGATACAATTTACAAAGCAACCAATCTCAATAATTTAAATGTTACAAATTAATGTTACTGAAATTGTAGACAACCAATCTCAATAATTTAAATGTTACAAATTAATGTTACTGAAATTGTAGACACAAAAGTCAAGTCAAAATAAGGATACAATTTACAAAGCAACCAATCTCAATAATTTAAATGTTACAAATTAATGTTACTGAAATTGTAGACAACCAATCTCAATAATTTAAATGTTACAAATTAATGTTACTGAAATTGTAGACACAAAAGTCAAGTCAAAATAAAAGCATGATGAAAAGCTGTAGCACCTCTACATTCAATGATGTTCCTCCTACCAAGAATTCTTAACCATTTTATATTTCAGAAATTTGTGTAATTTTCTGTTTACACAGAAAACTGCACCTCTACAATATGTTTCCACTTCTAAGATAGAATTTACAAAGCAACCAATCTCAATAATTTAAAAGTTACAAATTAATGTTACTGAAATTGTAGGCACAAAAGTCAAGTCAAAATAAAAGCATGATGTGTTTACACAGAAAACTGCACCTCTACAATATGTTTCCACTTCTAAGATAGAATTTACAAAGCAACCAATCTCAATAATTTAAATGTTACAAATTAATGTTACTGAAATTGTAGGCACAAAAGTTGAGTCAAAATAAAAGCATGATGAAAAGCTGTAACACCTCTACATTCAATGATGCTCCTCTACCAAGAATTCTTAACCATTTTATATTTCAGAAATTTGTGTAATTTTCTGTTTACACAGAGAAAACTACTGCACCTCTACAATATGTTTCCACTTCTAAGATACAATTTAGAAAGCAACCAATCTCAATAATTTGAATGTTACAAATTAATGTTACTGAAATTGTAGACACAAAAGTCAAGTCAAAATAACAGCATACAAGGTGCTTTCTGATGAAAAGGTGTAGCACCTCTACATTCAATGATGCTCCCCTACCAAGAATTCTTAACCATTTTATATTTCAGAAATTTGTGTAATTTTCTGTTTACACACAGAAAACTGCACCTCTACATTGAACGATGCTCCTCTACCAAGAATTCTTAACCATTTTATATTTCAGAAATTTGTGTAATTTTCGGTTTACACAGAGAGAAAACTGTTTGACTGTTAGAAATCATGAGCTTCACAAGCGATGCTTTACAAAAAGTTGATGTCACTTAGCATTACACAGCATTGTGAAAATGGCAGTGCAAAGGAGGGTCAACCATCCTGCTGAAGCTTTGGCACTCATAGCTTTAGAACTTATAAGCTTCACAAGTGATGCTTTACAAAAAGTTGATGCAAGCATTACAGAACATTAGTGCATTAGTGAAAAGGAGGGTCAACCATCCTACTGAAGCTTTGGCACTCATAGCTGGATCTCTCCCTCGAGAGCATCATAATATGCTCGAATGCCCAACCTTCCTGTTATTCAAATGCACTCATTGAGCTTGATCTCATGTATGAAGTATAAACATCATAATACTGGCTCACTTCACTAGGATCAGCAGTTACTCCAATGACAACCTTCCTGTACTAGTTGATCTTGGCTCACTAAACTAGGATCAGCAGTAACTCCAATGCCCAACCTTCATGTACCTTGCTGAACCTCTGGCACTTATTGATGTATATAGCTTGATATCCTGTGCTTCCTGTATGAAGTATAATGATCTCCTTTGCTCCCTGTATGAAGTATAAACACCATGACACTGGCTTCACTTCATTAAGATCAGCAGTAGCTCCACTACCCAACCTTCCGTACTAGTTGAACCTGGCTTCCATCAGGAAGTGTGACAGTATCTGCATCACAACCTGCATATCAAGAAGTAGCAGTGGAATACAATCACCACCTGTACAACTTGGTTGGATCGCTTTCTTTATCCTCTTTTGCACCAGAAAAAGTTGTCTGACTATAAAGGATTAAATTGGAAACTTACTGTGAACCTCTTTCAAGAAAATATGAAAGTGAAGGAATCCCTATCGGATATGCGGAGGCTTCAAAGGGGGGTAAGGCAGCCACTTCCCATTTGGCCTTTTCCAAAACATTCCTGGTATAATCCCTGGTAGAAACAATGGAATTGGACACGGATTTCCACCTTTAACAGGGGGATAGATGTGGCCGTTGTGCAGTCTACTAAGCAACTGTATGGGTTGGAGTAGGCATTGATGCATGAAAAGCTTGAGAAATTGATGAACGCCGCATAGTGGAATACCACATCGGCTGCAATGGGCTGATATATCATTGAACTGAACTGAACCTAGCTGTGTTCTCAACACCAAAGATTTCTGCTATAACAATAATCTGTTATTTTTCTGTTCTTGCTTTGTTGATGGCTGACACTTCCATTGTGAACTCAATGTCCCTTGAAGAAGGTTTTGAGCAGAAGGTTTTGAGCAGATACTTCTGGAATTCCTTAACCAGAGGCAACCTTAGTCAACAATTATATATCTAGGGAAAACAAAAAAAACAAGAAGCCAAGTCAAAAGAACCATCATAATGCTCGAATGCCCGACCATCCTACTGAAGCCAAGTCAACCATCCTACCGAAGCTTTGGCACTCATAGCTGGATCTCTCCCTCGACAACATCATAATGCTCGAATGCCCAACCTTCCTGTTATTCAAATGCACTCATTGATGTATTATAGCTTGATCTCATGTATGAAGTATAAACATCATAATACTGGCTCGCTTTACTAGGATCACCAGTTACTCCAATGACAACCTTCCTGTACTAGTTTATCTTGTACTAGTTGATCTTGGCTCACTAAACTAGGATCAGCAGTAACTCCAATGCCCAACCTTCATGTACCTTGCTGAACCTCTGGCACATAGCTTGATATCCTTTGCTTCCTGTATGAAGTATAATGATCTCCTTTGCTCCCTGTATGAAGTATAAACACCATGGCACTGGCTTCACTTCATTAGGATCAGCAGTAGCTCCACTACCCAACCTTCCGTACTAGTTGAACCTGGCTTCCATCAGTAAGTGTGACAGTATCTGCATCACAACCTGCATATCAAAAAGTAGCAGTGGAATACAATCACCACCTGTACAACTTGGTTGGAACGCTTTCTTTATCCTCTTTTGCACCAGAAAAAGTTGTCTGACTCTAGAGTCTAAAGGATTAAATTGGAAACTTGCTGTGAACCTCTTTCAAGGAAATATGAAAGTGAAGGAATCACTATCGGATATACAGAGGGCTCAAAGGTGGGTAAGGCAGCCACTTCCCATTTGGCCTTTTCCAAAACATTCCTGGTATAATCCCTGGTAGAAACAATGGAATTGGACACTGATTTCCACCTTTAACGGGGGGTAGATGTGGCAGTTGTGCAGTCTACTAAGCAACTGTATGGGTTGGAGTAGGCATTAATGCATGAAAAGCTTGAGAAATTGATGAACGCCACATAGTGGAATACCATATCGGCTGCAATGGGCTGATATATCATTGAACTGAACTGATTCTAAAGGATTAAATTGGAAACTTGCTGTGAACCTCTTTCAAGGAAATATGAAAGTGAAGGAATCACTATCGGATATGCAGAGGGCTCAAAGGTGGGTAAGGCAGCCACTTCCCATTTGGCCTTTTCCAAAACATTCCTGGTATAATCCCTGGTAGAAACAATGGAATTGGACACTGATTTCCACCTTTAACGGGGGGTAGATGTGGCAGTTGTGCAGTCTACTAAGCAACTGTATGGGTTGGAGTAGGCATTGATGCATGAAAAGCTTGAGAAATTAATGAACGCCACATAGTGGAATACCACATCGGCTGCAATGGGCTGATATATCATTGAACTGAACTGAACCTAGCTGTGTTCTCAACACCAAAGATTTCTGCTATAACAATATTCTGTTATTTTTCTTTTCTTGCTTTGTTGATGGCTGACACTTCCATTGTGAACTTAATGTCCCTTGAAGAAGGTTTTGAGCAGATGCTTCTGGAATTCCTTAACCAGAGGCAACCTTAGTCAACAATTATATATCTATATCTAGGGAAAACAAAAAAAGCAAGAAGCCGAGTCAAAAGAACTACCTTATGGAGCCATAGATGGCTGTAACGGTAATATAGGTTTATTTTTCTGTTCCTGATTTGTTGATGGCTGGCACTTTCATTGTGAACCCAATGTCCATTGAAGAAGGTTTTGAGCAGATGCTTCTGGATTCCTGAACCAGAGGCAAGCTTAGTCTACAATTATATATAAAAGGAAAACAAAAAAACAAAAAGCTGGCTCAAAAGAACTACCTAATGGACCCATAGATGGCTGTTTCACAGAGGATTATTTTTCCTGGTCCAGCTCCAACTAAATGATACATAGTTTTAGTGTCAGAAACTTCTCCGGAGCTCAAAACTGTAATATCTTCTGCAGACGAGATGGGTTTTCAGTTTCAATGCATAAACTTCCCCGAAGCCCAAAACTGTAATATCTTTTGCAGATGAGATTGAATTTCATCTTTATTGAGAATTGTGATATAAGCCTCAATGTGATGTAAGCCTCAATGTGATAAAGGAGTAAAGCAAGAGCCTCATTGTCTAGGTCCTTTGGATTGATATGAAACTGCATATCATTGATGAAATCGAACACAGTTGAACTTAATATAAAATTGTGCTTTATCATGAACATAACAAAATACAGACCCCTGATATTAATATAAAGCAAAGTTAAATAGAGCAAAATACAGACCCCAAGTATTAATGTGAAGAAGAGATAAGCAAGTAGTCCTTTCGCCTAACCAGCATAGCCTATTAATAAGAAAAACAACATCATTGGCTAACACACAGGAATTCCACCGATTAAATTGACCAAGTTGCAGCAATTTCAAAGGTGAAGCATCCCTTCTAGAGAATATATCTTGGATAGAGACTAACATTTAATGGGAAAGTTAACCCTATAGTGCCTTGGAGAATAAAAAAGTAATTTCTATTACCATCTTTGTTTTGAGGATTGTTGTAGATCCTTGCAAACATCGACCCCAGCATAGGTAGTAGGTACAAGCCTTAATGTGATAAAGGATTAAAGCAAAAGCTTCGTTGTCTAGCTCCTTTGGATTGATACCAAGCTGCAAAACATTGATGAAATAGAACGCAGTTCTTGGATGGAGACTAACATTTAATGGGAAAGTTAACCCTATAGTGCCTTGGAGAATAAAAAAGTAATTTCTATTACCATCTTTGTTGCGAGGATTGTTGTAGATCCTTGCAAACATGACCCCAGCATAGGTACAAGCCTCAATGTGATAAAGGTGTACCTCAATGTGATAAAGGTGTACCTCAATGTGATAAAGGATTAAATTGGCTAGCTCCTTTGGATTGATACCAAGCTGCAAAATAATATAAACTTGTGCTTTTAACAAAATAGAGCAAAACAAGAGCCCCAAATATTAATCTGAAACAAAGATAAACAGAGCAAAATACAGACCCCCAAGTGTGAATATGAAGAAATGCTAAACAGGTAGATAAACAGAGCAAAATACAGACCCCCAAGTGTGAATATGAAGAAATGCTAAACAGGTAGTCCAGTATCCATCATTGTCTAACCATCATAGTCTATTAATAAAAAAAACAACATCATTGGCAAACACACAGGAATTTTACTGATTAAATTAACCAAGTTACAGCAATTTCAAATGTGAAGCATCCCTTCTAGAGTATATCTTGGATAGAGACTACATGATATATATTTGCCTTGTGGGTAGTTGTATGATGGCTGGAATCTTTTCGTTGCTATATAAATTATTGTCCACACTTTTTAGTTTAATCAGACTAACAGCCAAGGGCCATTAGCCGTGTTGTGATTATGATAATCAGCACATTTTGAATCTTGCCAGAAGAAGTTAGCTTTTCCAGGTTCTTGCAAACTAACAAAAAAAATGAAAGATTCTTAGATCAGGTGCAACAGCTGTAGATACTCTCCACCTTCTGACGCAATATATAAATCCCAGTTTGTATTATTTCATGCTCAGGCAATACAGACAAAGAACCAACTGTTTTCTTTACAATTTGCAGGCACTGCCATTCGTATTTCTGTCAAGATCTTTGATGGTTAGTGTGTGATGTGTAGCTCTTGTTTTATGTTTCCGAAGAGCAATATCTTTCTCCTCTGTAGTTCGATCTATCAGTTAATTTTGCTTGTTGTCTTGACTTTTAACATTTCATTGATTTTCCATGTGGAACATTTACTACATTTTCTCTTGGAAATTATTTTTGAACACAGGTAGGTCCACACCAGCTGATAAGTTTTCTACATAACTTTTGATTTTAGCCTTAAAGTGAATCCCAATCATTGGAGACAGTTTGCACATGGATATCTTTTGCAGAAGTTGTTCATGCATGATTCTAGTAACTTGAAAGCCAGAAATAATTTATCTTCTATATTTGCACGATGTAATACTGTACATTGAACTTCACGAAATTAGTTACAATAAGACGATCTTCTTTTGCAAGCCTAAATTCGCAGAGCACATTGTGGGGTCCAGATAGTTCAAATTCAACAGCTCTCAACTCACTTGAACTTCAAAGCAAGGCATCAGTCAGAAGGCAGATATATTTCAGAATTCTTATGAAAACATCATCTTTTAATCTGGTCTGTTAGATTCTTATCTTCGATGATGGGGTGCCTGCTGGGTTCTTGCAAGAGTTGGTGGGTGCTACTGGCAGCTGTCCTCTGGTAAGAAGCTATTGATTCTCTGGTTGCACGTTTATATTCCATGATAGGGATGTTTTAAGAATTTAATTCATTAAAGGTACTTGCAGTATTCTTGGGAAGCTCCTTTTTTCCATTCTTCTATTTTGAAAGCTTATTTTCGCAAAAGACCCTACAGATCCTAAAAATCATATCTATGCTATTCTTTGCACATGGATATCTTTTGCAGAAGTTGTTCATGCATGATTCTAGTAACTTGAAAGCCAGAAATAATTTATCTTTTATATTTGCAGGATGTAATACTGTACATTGAACTTCACGAAATTAGTTACAATAAGACGATCTTCTTTTGCAAGCCTAAATTCACAGAGCACATTGTGGGGTCCAGATTGTTCAAATTCAACAGCTCTCAATTCACTTGAACTTCAAAGCAAGGCATCAGTCAGAAGGGAGGTATATTTCAGAATTCTTATGAAAACATCATCTTTTAATCTGTTCTGTTAGATTCTTATCTTCGATGCTGGGTTGCCTGCTGGGTTCTTGCAAGAGTTGGTGGGTGCTACTGGCAGCTGTCCTCTGGTAAGAAGCTATTGATTCTCTGGTTGCACATTTAGATTCCATGATAGGGATGTTTTAAGAGTTTAATTCATTAAAGGTACTTGCAGTATTCTTGGGAAGCTCCATTTTTCCATTCTTCTATTTTGAAAGATTATTTTCGCAAAAGACCCTACAGATCCTAAAAATCATAGAGCTATCTATGCTATTCCTTGCTCTTGCAGAAGACATTATATTGGAGAAACAGGACACTCAGATCAGCTGAGGCTCAAAGAGCATTGTGCCGACGTTAGGCACAATCGCATCAAGAAATCTGCATTAGCGGGGCATTTTGAAAAAACTGGGCACCAGATATCATAATAGAGGACCATTATATTCAAAGGAAAATGAGAGAAGCTTCGGAGATTGCCAAACATCCGAACAATCTAAATGAGGATGTTGGGACCGACATCAATGATATATGGAAGCGGATCATTCATAAACTAAGAAAAGGCAATCTTGGCATTAGAATTTAGTGATCATCACGAGGCTCTAAATGTCTAATCATGAAAGCCGACTTACTGAAGACATTATTGGGCAAACGATTATTAATATTTCGATTAATCTCCTGTCAATGATTCCTTGAAAGAATCGAAACGTTGAGATGAAAAACTATTGACATGGAGTTTCCCCCCTTTCTGAGGGACTTAAGTGCTGTGAAATAGGCTAAATTGGATGGATTTAGTGTGCTAATAGCTAATCCATTTATAAGGGAATTAAAGTGTTGTGAAATAGGCTAAGTTCTGGCAAGAAAGTTAATTTTGTATTAGAATCCAGTGGTTTGAAGTCAATGCTAATAGACTATTTCATAGGCAAGTACTGGTAATCAATTCCCTATTCTGGGCTTAAGATTTCCATGTTCTTGCATATTCCATAAGAGCTAAATCACATTTAAGGGAATGCAGTTTCTTGTGAATTAGATTTACAGGATGCAATCCATTTACTTCGAGCAAAATTTGAAAGATTCCTCATATGACTGCAATTTGTTTGTGGACCCTCCATAGCAGAGTCAAAATCCATTTCATCCTTGCCTTCACATGAAATCTTTGGCATGTCTTTGGTGGGATCGTAAATAATAGAAGAAGATCCTGCTTAGCACTTATGACTGCAATTTGTTTCTGGGCCCTCCATAGTAGATTCAAAATCCATTTCATCCTTGCCTTCACATGAAATCTTTGGCATGTCGTTGGTGGGATCGTAGATAATAGAAGAAGATCCTGCTTAGCACTTATGCTGCCACATGGCATAACCTCAGGCACCTCATGACCAAGAGTTGGGCTTGAAAGAGGAATATAATTGAAGGTGGAGGTCAAATCGACAACAATCTAGATGCAAACTAAAGCAAAGTTGTTAAATGCAAACTAAAGCAAAGTTGTTAGAACTGTTGGTGTAGTAGCTGCGTGAGGCATCCCCTCACAGGTCGACCCAAGAAATAATAAAATGTATTTTATTGTGCATAAGACAAGTTGGCCCCAGTAAATGAAGGACAAGTCAGCCCCAGTAAATTAGGCAAGTCGACCCAGTGAGAAAGTTAAATGGCAGCAACTTAATGTATAAATAGAAGGGCGCCTCCCTCATTTCAACACATAGCAACAAGACAAGTTCACTCTAATAAGAAGAGTTCGCTACTGCAGCTAGGAGAGGTGTTCTTTGGGGTTCTCCACTTTGGAGAAGTTTCTCTTATCTTTTCTTGGGGTTTATGCTAGTATTGTCTAGATGTACATCGATCTCTATTGGAAGTTGTGAGCTCGAGGGAGACAATAGCTTTTTATCTATGGTTAGACGAGCTCTATATTCATTTGTTTATGTGCTTTGTCATTCTTTTAGTGATCCTACAAAATCTAACATGGTATTAGAGCTATGCTAAAAGAAGACATTGTCGAAATCTAAGGCTCCTCACTTTTGAGTAATTTCAACCACAGTTTATCCTAAAAGGAGCATAGAGCAACTCGCCCTTAGAGGGCACATTTTTTGTGGAGGCCAAATCCTAATTGGTGGAATTTGATTTTTTGACCTAATATCCTAAAAGGAGCATAGAGCAACTCGTCCTTAGAGGGCACATTTTTTGTGGAGGCCAAATCCTAATTGGTGAAATTTCATTTTTTGACCTAATATCCTAAAAGGAGCATAGAGCAACTCGCCCTTAGAGGGCACATTTTTTGTGGAGGCCAAATTCTAATTGGTGAAATTTCATTTTTTGACCTAATATTACTGGGAAGACCTAGGGCTTCCACATTCCTGTTGTGCTGTCCACAATTTTGAATCGATTTTACCTTGCTCCAACTCGCCTCAATAGGCCAATACTTCAAATTTGAACTAGCTCTTGCTAGGGTCTCTAGTCCAGTTTTGCAGTAAAGATGATTGGCATGAAGGTTGAAGATAGGCTTGATGAGACTTCTAATTTCAACTCAAAAAAGTCTAGGGTTCTTCTTATCTTAGAAGAAAATGATCTTTTAAAATTTGTGAATAAGAAGGGGACAGAACTAGAAGAGGAAGCTGAGAATACTCAATGCCTCCATTGATTCTTCTACAGCATGGAGAATCTTGGTAGATTCAATAAAAGACCATTTGGTTCCTCTAATCTCTCAGAACAAGACTACAACCGTGAGGAAGCTATTTGAAGATAGCAATAGCAATATCAACCGTGCCCTTGCTATGAGAAATCAACTATCAAATTTCAAGATGTCAAGGTCAAAACCAGTTGCTTCTTACTTTATGAGGATCTAAGAATTAAGAGATCAACTAAGCACCATTGGAGATCCACTGGATGACTGAGAACTTGTCATGAACACGCTTAATGGTCTCCCTCCTTCTTGGGAACCATTCATTCAGAGTCTCAGTGGACAACCCAAATTGCCCAAGTTTGATGGTATATGAGCAGTTTGCATGCAAGAAGAGACAAGACTTGCAACGAGGGGCAGAGTAAATGGCACTCCACATGAAGAAATCCGAGCCCTTACATCTCATGTCAAGAGAGGAAAAGGTAAGGGAAGGAAGTTTTATAACAAAAAAATAAAGGTGGAAGATCAAGCCCTATTCTAGAACAAAAGAAGAAGGATCTTTCACAAACTTGGACATTATCCCAATCAATGTCATGGTTCAAATAAAAGGAATCATGAATCCACTGCAGATGTTGATGAAGACTCTTCTCACGAGAAGCCAAGGAATGATGATTGTACAGAGTTATTCTTCTAGTACTCCCCATGTTGAGGTGATGATATGAAGATCCAGATTGCGATGAACTCCCAGCAATAAGATGAAGATCAAAGGACTCTCATGATTTCTATAAGGAGGCAATGGGTGCCCACCCACTAAACAGTAAAATATAAGTATTTTTTTATTTTATTGCTCTAGTAAATTAGATCTGGTCGTTTTGAATATGTTTTATGGAGATCTATATTCCTAGTTTTAGGAAGTTGTTGAGCATGTGATATAGTTCTTTTATTGATGTATATAGTAGGCTCAAGTAGTATTTGTTATGTATATGATTTAGCCTTGTTGCACAACATTCCATGAACCCATCTAGGATGATATCTCCTTCTAACATGCTTAGAGTAGTGCACACTCTTGATGGCATGTTCTAATGGAGATAACAAGCATCCAGATAGCTACCATATGAGTGTTGTGTTGAAGCATTGGCTAAAATGTTTACATAACTGTGTGAATCATTGCACTGAAATATGAATTGATAATATTTGATTATGCAATGTCGCTAACCATCTAACATGATTTGATTTGTAGGGAAAAGACCATGTGATATGGCTTACAAGAAAAAGGATGATGAGTAGAACAAGTGATGGACATATAGATCTAGTTGATATTCAGTGACCGAGAAAGAGCAAAAGCGAGAAGCTTCTAGGAGCATAACTCTCATCCCAAGCTACAGATCAGGAAGAAGGATGACCTCTAGACAAAATAGTTAAATGGTAGTCATGACTGTTCAACAATAATAGCAAACAAATGAGGACCGAATACATCCAGATCTATGAGGATACATGACTCACAGGCCCAAAGGATCTCATGTAGAGATTGGTGATTAGGAGCAGAAACCTCCATCGGATGTCGGTCTCTCTACTACAGATGTTCGATCTTTCGATGATTATGGAAAGTAGTTGTAGTCATGACATGAGGATTAGAATATGTTAGTCCTAGAGGACGAGAGTTACTTAGTCGATTGCTGAGGAGGTGCACATCCGTTCAGTTAGAATTATGCCTCAAGATTCACAACATATCGCTGACGAAGATCCCCTATTTGCGATGTTGTATACTAGTAATCCATTTCTCACTAAGACAGAGGGAGTTATCCCTTGAGATGAGGATATTGGACTATTGCATCACTTATTAATGATGTGACATAAACTTGATGAAGTCTTCCTAGGTTGAGGGAAGAACACATTTGAGATCCTGAGCAGGTCTAGCATGATAACTGAGCTGTACCTATTTGTTCTGTGAGAGCTAATGTTTAGATTGGCATCTGAAGTGATCTGTCAGATAGGTTGACGGACAAGCTTGTTGATAGATTCAGAGAGGGAACAAGATTCTTAGATGCTCAGAAAGTAGCACGTTCCAACACAGAGGGAGACCTACCGAACACCTTGTAATGGGGTGGGGAGACTAGTCTCTTGATACTCTCCCATACATGTGCATGAATTTAGTTACATGGTTTGTTATTATTTCATTCATTTGCATTTCATGAATAGGGTAGGACAAAAATGTATGCTCTGATATATTTGATGCCTCTATTAGTTGATATGTGTGCAAGTTTTCAGAAGAGAGCACATTAGTACCTGTATGTTACAGGATGGGACCATACCTGACTCCCAGACACCCAGTGATGGGGTGGGGGGACTGGGCCTTAATGAGTAGTGTTGATCCATCGAACAAGTGTTCCCCCAGTATTGGTCGTAACTTGGCTAGGGGTGAATGGCTCTAGGCGGGACAATAACTTCTCCCAGTCATCCTAAGTTGGGATGGGAAGATTGGTCCCTAGTTGCACACACTATCCTCCTAGAGGTTGATGGATCGAGCAGGTGTTCCCCCAGTATTGGCCTTAACTTGGCTAGGGGTGAATGGCTCTGGGAAGGACAATAACTTCTCCCATTTATCCTGTGATGGGATGGGCAGATTGGTCCTTGGTTGCATACATTATCCTTCTAGAGGTTGAGCATTGGGCATTCCTTCAGTATTGGCCTTTGTGACTTGGCTAGAAGTGAATGACCCAAGGTGGGGCAAAAGCTTCTCACAGGTCATCCTGAGATGGGATGGGGAGATTGGTCCCTAATTGCTCATAGGGCAGTGCCTTCTCCTAGACACTCTGGTATGGAGGGAAAGATTGGTTTTGTGTGAACCGATATGAATTTTGAGTGGACTCCAGAGTTATGTGTGAACACCTTGTCTTGTGTGGGTTGTGGTTCTGTGGACCAATATGAGTTATGTTGAAGTCTCTAGGTTGGTGCCCAGCAACCCTTATGGCTAGGAATGACTCGTCACTAGGTTGGTGCCCAATGACCTTTGTGGTTAGGAGATTTAAGAGCTCACTAGGTTGAGTTGAGGCATGATTGATTTGGTGCATGTTCCTCGATGGACTGGGTTGAGATGATGCTCAGCTAACTGGTGTATTTCTGCAGCGAAATCTATCTGCCCTAGTTCATCATCAGGTTGGATCATCCAGGTTCAGCACTAGTTCATCATCAGGTTACATTCAGCAGTTATTTCGGGAGTTTGATTATTCATCTAGCCGAAGAGTTCCACCATCACACCGTGTCACCGTGGTCAGAGACAAAGCAATTCGTTTTCCTATCTGCAGGGTTCAGAACTTCCGCATGTTACTTCCATTCATCCCAGAGCACCTCCATTACCCTTCCCCTGGAAAAAGGACTGTTCAGCTTGAGTATCAAGCGAGTTATCAGCGGTGCTCCCTTTTCTGGAGGACGTTATTGTGCATGGGCGAATTGATTTGAGGAGGACATTCATGCTTTGGGCTAGTGTGCCACCGTTCCTTCTACATGCTGCTTCCATCACCATCAGAGGGGTATTATAACCCTAGTTCATCATCAGGTTGGATCATCCAGGTTCAGCACTAGTTCATCATCAGGTTACATTCAGCAGTTTTTCGGGAGTTCGATTATTCATCTCGCCGAAGAGTTCCACCATCACACCGTGTCACCGTGGTCAGAGACAAAGCAATTCGTTTTCCTATCGACAGGGTTCAGAACTTCCGCATGTTACTTCCATTCATCCCAGAGCACCTCCATTACCCTTCCCCTGGAAAAAGGACTGTTTAGCTTGAGTATCAAGCGAGTTATCAGCAGTGCTCCCTTTTCTGGAGGACATTATTTTGCATGGGCAAATTGATTTGAGGAGGACATTCACGCTTTGGGCTAGTGTGCCACCGTTCCTTCTACATGCTGCTTCCATCACCATCAGAGGGGTATTATAACCCTAGTGCACATCATCCGGGCCTTCAGCAACGACTTATTTATTATTCTGGAGCATATACAGCTTGAGAGGAGGGTGCATTCGCCTATGGAGGACGATTTGGTTTATCTCCCTATTCCTCCGACAGAATCCTTGCATGCGGGGACCATCCTCTTCCCCATAAGCTGATCTATATATCGGTATGTACATGCATTGATTTCTCCTATTTTATAGCATCTCAGTATTTTCTAGGGCACAGCCTGCTCTACAACACCAAAAGGCATACATGGCCAACCAAGAACACCCTACACACCAAAATATAGATTAGCATTAGACAAAGACCATAAAATCTTACGATAAATATTAAATACAGACGAAATATCTTATGAGAAATATGAAAGAAAGACATAAATATATGAAGAGATGCCAAAAATCTTATGAGTAATTTTATGCACAAGTACATGTGTAAAATAAAAGAGAACTCACCAATGCCTTTGCTTCTGCACAGTATAAAACAATCTCTCTCACATAGATATTTCAATAGCTTTTTATTGATTAACGTTTGCTTCTGTACAGTATAAAACAATCTCTCTCACATAAATATTTCAATAGCTCTTTATTGATGATGAACCACCACATTTCTTTACCTATATACACCTCAATCTTCACCTTCTTCACCTTCACCCACTGCACCTGTCTATATCCACAATATGGGTTGTCTGGAGGAGCCTTAATTTCCCCAACCACTGAACCCAACAAAAACCATAAAATATTAAATAGAGAGAAAAAAACTCATAATAATTATTAAACAAATACTTGATATATATTACGAGAAATATCCAACAAATTTCCAAACTCTCATGTAGAATTAAGTACAACTTATGCAAAGACCAAAAGTCATATATTTGAAACTCTACTCGAATAGAGGCAACTTTTGTTGATGTGTTGAGATTTCGATTACCTTCCTTTACTTGCATTGCCTCTTAATTTAAGAAAAGATACATGATAAAATTGAGAAGAGTTAAATGAAAACATGGAACCCTAAAATTATAAAATTATGTAGCAACGAACAAAGTATCCTATACATACCTCTGCCTTTAGCCATACATACATATACCTCTGCCTTTAGCCATACATACATATCAATGGAATCTACATTAACCATAAACCCACAATATGGGCTGCTAAGGCCTAACTGAATTTCCACACCAATTGAACCCAAAAAAACTATACACAGAGATACCCAAATAAATAAATAACATATGAGAAAGCCAACAAAAGATGAAAAACACCAAACGACAAATTAGCATAGCCATGCTCATAAATACAAAAAATTAACAACCATAGAAATAAGAAAATAAAAAAATAGCAATAGCAAATAATATGAACAATAACAAAAAGAAAACAATCAAAGAGAATTGACA
Source organism: Pseudotsuga menziesii (assembly GCA_001517045.1). Classification (NCBI taxonomy): domain Eukaryota; kingdom Viridiplantae; phylum Streptophyta; class Pinopsida; order Pinales; family Pinaceae; genus Pseudotsuga; species Pseudotsuga menziesii. Next base: position 24,460 of record LPNX011198038.1, read on the forward strand.
GGCACAAAGCAAAAAACAACAAGCATAGACTTTGCTCTACAATATCAAAAAGCATAAATGGCCAACCAAGAACGCCCTGCACACCAAAATATATATAAGAACGCCCTGCACACCAAAATATATATAAGCATTAGACAAAGACCATAAAATCTTCTGATAAAAATTAAATACACACGAAATTTCCTATGAAAAATATGAAAGAGAGACCAAAATATCTAAAGAGATACCAAAAATCAATATTATGCGCAAGTACATGTGTAAAATAACAGAGAACTCACCCATGCCTTTTTATACACAAGTACATGTGTAAAATAAGAGAGAAGTCACCAATAATCAATATTTTGCACAAGTACATGTGTAAAATAAGAGAGAACTCACCCATGCCTTTTTATACACAAGTACATGTGTAAAATAAGAGAGAACTCACCAATGCCTTTGCTTCTGCAAAGTATACTACAATCTTTCTCACATAGATATTTCAATAGTTTTTTTATTGATGAATCACCACATTTCTTTACCTGCATTGCATTGAACTCAATACTTAAATAAATGACAAATAATGTAAGAAGTCTATAATTTAACAAACATGCATGGAACCATACATACCACCTCAATCTTCATTTTCACCTGCTACACTTGTCTATATCCACAATATGGGTTGTCCCGAGAAGACTTAATTTCGCCAAACACTAAACCCAACAAAAACCATTAAATATTAAATAGAGAGCAAAATATCTCATAATAATTATTAAACAAAATACTTAATATATATTACAAGAAATATGCAGCAAAGCCCAAGACTCTTATGTAGAATTAAGTACAACTTACGCATGATAAAATTGAGAAGCAACAAATGACTTAAACGAAAACTTGGAACCCTAAAATTATAAAATGATGTAAAAACAAACCATTAAATTCTCCTATACATACCTCCGCCTTTAGCCATACATGCATACCGATGGAATCTGCGTTAGCCATAAACCCACAATATGGGCTGCTAAGGCCTACCTTAATTTTTAAACCAATTGAACCCAAACAAAAACTATTCACAAATATAAGATAAACATATGAGAAAGGCAACAAAAGAAGAAGAAAAAAAACACCAAATGACAAAATAGCATGGCCATGCTCATAAATGCAAAAAATTAACATTAACACCGATAGAAATAGGGAAAAAAAACAATAGAAAATAATACAAACAACAATAGCAAATAACAACAAAAATAACAAAAAGAAAACAATCAAAGAGAAATAACAAGCAAGCACAGACTCTGACCTACAATACCAAAAAGCATACATGGCCAACCAAAAACACCCTGCACACCAAAATATAGATAAGCATTAGACAAAGACCATAAAATCTTATGATAAATATTGAATACACATGAAATATCTTATGAGAAATATGGAAGAGAGACTAGAAATATTATGCACAAGTACATGTTGTGTAAACACTAAAAATTATAAACAGAGAGAACTCACCAATGCCTCTACTTCTGCATAGTACACTACAATCTCTCCCACGTAGATATTTTATCAATGAACCACCACATTTCTTTACCTGCAATGCATTGGAATCAATAATTAAATAAATGACAAATAATATAAGATGTCTCTAATTTAACAAACATGCATGGAACCATACATACCGCCTCAATCTTCACCTTCACCCATTGCACTTGTCTATATCCACAACATGGGTTGTCTGGATAAGCCTCAATTTCCATAACCACTAAAACCAACAAAAACCAAACCATAATATATTAAATAAAGACCAAAATCTCTTGTCCAAAATTAAGTAGATCTTATCTAAAGAATTTTTTGCATATCTGAAACTCTACTCAATTAGAGGTAAGTTTTGTTGTTGAGATGTTGAGATTCTAATTACCCCTCTCAGCCTCGGTCATCATTTTAGGGACTGTCCCAAGCTTAAACAGCCAAGGGACAGCCCTTCCGATGGCCATCACACCTTATAAGGAGTCCTGTATGAACCTATATCAGACCTTCCTTTACCCGCATTGCCTCTAAATTTACACAAACATACAAGATAAAATTGAGAAGCAACAAATGAGTTAAATGAAAACTTGGAACCCTAAAATTATAAAATCATGTAAAAACAAACCAGTAAATTCTCCCATACATACCTCCGCCTTTAGCCATATATGCATACCGATGGAATCTGCGTTAGCCATAAACCCACAATATGGGTTGCTAAGGCCTACCTTAATTTTTAAACCAATTGAACCCAAACAAAAACCATTCACAAATATAAGAAAAGCAACAAAAGAAGAAAAAAAAAACACCAAATGACAAAATAGCATGGCCATGCTCATAAATGCAAAAAATTAACATTTAACACCCATCGAAATAGGGAGAAAAAAAACAATACCAAATAACAACAAAAATAACAAAAAGAAAACAATCAAAGAAAAATAACAAGCAAGCACAGACTCTGACCTACAATACCGAAAAGCATACCTGGCCAACCAAGAACACCCTGCACACCAAAATATAGATAAGCATTAGACAGAGACCATAAAATCTTATGATAAATATTAAATACACATGAAATATCTTATGATAAATATGGAAGAGAGACTAGAAATATTATGCACAAGTACATGTTGTGTAAACACTAAAAATTATAAACAGAGAGAACTCACCAATGCCTCTACTTCTGCACAGTACACTACAATCTCTCCCACGTAGATATTTTATCAATGAACCACCACATTTCTTTACCTGCAATGCATTGGAATCAATAATTAAATAAATGACAAATAATATAAGATGTCTCTAATTTAACAAACATGCATGGAACCATACATACTGCCTCAATCTTCACCTTCACCCATTGCACTTGTCTATATCCACAACATGGGTTGTCTGGATTAGCCTCAATTTCCATAACCACTAAAACCAACAAAAACCAAACCATAATATATTAAATAAAGACCAAAATCTCTTGTCCAAAATTAAGTCCATCTTATGTAAAGAATTTTTTGCATATTTGAAACTCTACTCAATTAGAGGTAAGTTTTGTTGTTGAGATGTTGAGATTCTAATTACCCCTCTCAGCCTCGGTCACCATTTTAGAGACTGTCCCAAGCTTAAACAGCCAAGGGACAGCCCTTCCAATGGCCATCACACCTTATAAGTAGTCTTGTATGATCCTATATCTGACCTTCCTTTACCCGCATTGCCTCTAAATTTACACAAACATACAAGATAAAATTGAGAAGCAACAAATGAGTTAAATGAAAACTTGGAACCCTAAAATTATAAAATCATGTAAAAATAAACCTATAAATTCTCCCATACATACCTCCGTCGTTAGCCATACATGCATACCGGAATCTGCGTTAGCCATAAACCCACAATATGGGTTGCTAAGGCCTACCTCAATTTTTAAACCAATTGAACCCAAACAAAAACCATTCACAAATATAAGAAAAACATATGAGAAAGGGAACAAAAGAAGAAGAAGAAAAAACACCAAATGACAAAATAGCATGGCCATGCTCATAAATGCAAAAAATTAACATTAACACCCATAGAAATAGGGAGAAAAAAAACAATAGCAAATAACAACAAAAATAACAAAAAAAAAACAATCAAAGAGAAATAACAAGCAAGCAGACCTACAATACCGAAAAGCATACATGGCCAACCAAGAACACCCTGCACACCAAAATATAGATAAGCATTAGACAGAGACCATAAAATCTTATGATAAATATTAA
>LPNX011198038.1:28679-82128 GCA_001517045.1 Pseudotsuga menziesii
CTAAGGCCTACCTTAATTTTTAAACCAATTTAACCCAAACAAAAACCATTCGCAAATATAAGAAAAACATATCAGAAAGGCAACAAAAGAAGAAGAAAAAAAACACCAAATGACAAAATAGCATGGCCATGCTCAAAAATGCAAAAAATTAACATTACCACCTATAGAAATAGGCAGAAGAAACAAAAATAACAAAAAGAAAACAATCAAAGAGAAATAACAAGCAAGCACAGACTCTAACCTACAATACCGAAAAGCATACATGGCCAACCAAGAACACCCTGCACACCAAAATATAGATAAGCATTAGACAGAGACCATAAAATCTTATGATAAATATTAAATACACATGAAATATCTTATGAGAAATATGGAAGAGAGACTAGAAATATTACAGAGAGAACTCACCAATGCCTCTACTTCTGCACAGTACACTACAATCTCTCCCACGTAGATATTTTATCAATGAACCACCACATTTCTTTACCTGCAATGCATTGGAATCAATAATTAAATAAATGACAAATAATATAAGATGTCTCTAATTTAACAAACATGCATGGAACCATACATACCGCCTCAATCTTCACCTTCACCCATTGCACTTGTCTATATCCACAACATGGGTTGTCTGGATTAGCCTCAATTTCCATAACCACGAAAACCAACAAAAACCAAACCATAATATATTAAATAAAGACCAAAATCTCTTGTCCAAAATTAAGTCCATCTTATGTAAAGAATTTTTTGCATGTTTGAAACTCTACTCAATTAGAGGTAAGTTTTGTTGTTGAGATGTTGAGATTCTAATTACCCCTCTCAGCCTCGGTCACCATTTTAGGGACTGTCCCAAGCTTAAACAGCCAAGGGACAGCCCTTCCAATGGCCATCACACCTTATACGTAGTCTTGTATGATCCTATATCTGACCTTCCTTTACCCGCATTGCCTCTAAATTTACACAAAACATACAAGATAAAATTGAGAAGCAACAAATGAGTTAAATGAAAACTTGGAACCCTAAAATTATAAAATCATGTAAAAACAAACCAGTAAATTCTCCCATACATACCTCCGCCTTTAGCCATACATGCATACAGATGGAATCTGCGTTAGCCATAAACCCACAATATGGGTTGCCAAGGCTTACCTTAATTTTTAACCAATTGAATCCAAAAAAAAACCATTCACAAATATAAGAAAAACATATGAGAAAGGCAACAAAAGAAGAAAAAAAAAACACCAAATGACAAAATAGCACGGCCATGCTCATAAATGCAAAAAATTAACATTAATACCCATAGAAATAGGGAGAAAAAAAGCAATAGCAAATAACAACAAAAATAACAAAAAGAAAACAATCAAAGAGAAATAACAAGCAAGCACGAACTCTGACCTACAATACCGAAAAGCATACATGGCCAACCAAGAACACCCTGCACACCAAAATATAGATAAGCATTAGACAGAGACCATAAAATCTTATGATAAATATTAAATACACATGAAATATCTTATGAGAAATATGGAAGAGAGACTAGAAATATTATGCACAAGTACATGTTGTGTAAACACTAAAAATTATAAACAGAGAGAACTCACCAATGCCTCTACTTCTGCACAGTACACTACAATCTCTCCCACATAGATATTTTATCAATGAACCACCACATTTCTTTACCTGCAATGCATTGGAATCAATAATTAAATAAATGACAAATAATATAAGATGTCTCTAATTTAACAAACATGCATGGATCCATACATACCGCCTCAATCTTCACCTTCACCCATTGCACTTGTCTATATCCACAACATGGGTTGTCTGCATAAGCCTCAATTTCCATAACCACTAAAACCAACAAAAACCAAACCATAATATATTAAATAAAGACCAAAATCTCTTGTCCAAAATTAAGTACATCTTATGTAAAGAATTTTTTGCATATTTGAAACTCTACTCAATTAGAGGTAAGTTTTGTTAGTGAGATATTGAGATTCTAATTACCCCTCTCAGCCTCGGTCACCATTTTAGGGACTGTCCCAGGCTTAAACAGCCAAGGGACAGCCCTTCCAATGGCCATCACACCTCATAAGTAGTCCTGTATGATCCTATATTAGACCTTCCTTTACCCGCATTGCCTCTAACTTTACACAAACATACAAGATAAAATTGAGAAGCAACAAATGAGTTAAATGAAAACTTGGAACCCTAAAATTATAAAATCATGTAAAAACAAACCAGTAAATTCTCCCATACATACCTCCGCCTTTAGCCATACATGCATACCGATGGAATCTGTGTTAGCCATAAACCCACAATATGGGTTGCCAAGGCCTACCTTAATTTTTAAACCAATTGAACCCAAACAAAAACCATTCACAAATATAAGAAAAACATATGAGAAAGGGAACAAAAGAAGAAGAAAAAAAACACCAAATGACAAAATAGCATGGCCATGCTCATAAATGCAAAAAATTAACATTAACACCCATAGAAATAGGGAGAAAAAAAACAATAGCAAATAACAACAAAAATAACAAAAAGAAAACAATCAAAGAGAAATAACAAGCAAGCACAGACTCTGACCTACAATACCGAAAAGCATACATGGCCAACCAAGAACACCCTGCACACCAAAATATAGATAAGCATTAGACAGAGACCATAAAATCTTATGGTAAATATTAAATACACATGAAATATCTTATGAGAAATATGGAAGAGAGACTAGAAATATTATGCACAAGTACATGTTGTGTAAACACTAAAAATTATAAAACAGAGAGAACTCACCAATGCCTCTACTTCTGCACAGTACACTACAATCTCTCCCACGTAGATATTTTATCAATGAACCACCACATTTCTTTACCTGCAATGCATTGGAATCAATAATTAAATAAATGACAAATAATATAAGATGTCTCTAATTTAACAAACATGCAAGGAACCATACATACCGCCTCAATCTTCACCTTCACCCATTGCACTTGTCTATATCCACAACATGGGTTGTCTGGATAAGCCTCAATTTCCATAACCACTAAAACCAACAAAAACCAAACCATAATCTATTAAATAAAGACCAAAATCTCTTGTCCAAAATTAAGCACATCTTATGTAAAGAATTTTTTGCATATTTGAAACTCTACTCAATTAGAGGTAAGTTTTGTTGTTGAGATGTTGAGATTCTAATTTCCCCTCTCAGCCTCGGTCACCATTTTAAAGACTGTCCCAAGCTTAAACGGTCACCATTTTAGGGACTGTCCCAAGCTTAAACAGCCAAGGGACAGCCCTTCCAATGGCCATCACACCTTATAAGTAGTCCTGTATGATCCTATATCAGACCTTCCTTTACCCGCATTGCCTCTAAATTTACACAAACATACAAGATAAAATTGAGAAGCAACAAATGAGTTAAATGAAAACTTGGAACCCTAAAATTATAAAATCATGTAAAAACAAAGCAGTAAATTCTCCCATACATACCTTCGCCTTTAGCCATACATGCATACCGATGGAATCTGCGTTAGCCATAAACCCACAATATGGGTTGCTAAGGCCTACCTTAATTTTTAAACCAATTGAACCCAAACAAAAACCATTCACAAATATAAGAAAAACATATGAGAAAGGCAACAAAAGAAGAAGAAAAAAAACACCAAATGACAAAATAGCATGGCCATGCTCATAAATGCAAAAAATTAACATTAACACCCATAGAAATAGGGAGAAAAAAAACAATAGCAAATAACAACAAAAATAACAAAAAGAAAACAATCAAAGAGAAATAACAAGCAAGCACAAACTCTGATCTACAATACCGAAAAGCATACATGGCCAACCAAGAACACCCTGCACACCAAAATATAGATAAGCATTAGACAGAGACCATAAAATCTTATGATAAATATTAAATACACATGAAATATCTTATGAGAAATATGGAAGAGACACTAGAAATATTATGCACAAGTACATGTTGTGTAAACACTAAAAATTATAAACAGAGAGAACTCACCAATGCCTCTACTTTTGTAGAGTACACTACAATCTCTCCCACGTAGATATTTTATCAATGAACCACCACATTTCTTTACCTGCAATGCATTGGAATCAATAATTAAATAAATGACAAATAATATAAGATGTCTCTAATTTAACAAACATGCATGGAACCATACATACCGCCTCAATCTTCACCTTCACCCATTGCACTTGTCTATATCCACAACATGGGTTGTCTGGATAAGCCTCAATTTCCATAACCACTAAAACCAACAAAAACCAAACCATAATATATTAAATAAAGACCAAAATCTCTTGTCCAAAATTAAGTACATCTTATGTAAAGAATTTTTTGCATATTTGAAACTCTACTCAATTAGAGGTAAGTTTTGTTGTTGAGATGTTGAGATTCTAATTACCCCTCTCAGCCTCGGTCACCATTTTAGGGACTGTCCCAAGCTTAAACAGCCAAGGGACAGCCCTTCCAATGGCCATCACACCTTATAAGTAATCCTGTATGATCCTATATGAGACCTTCCTTTACCCGCATTGTCTCTAAATTTACACAAACATACAAGATAAAATTGAGAAGCAACAAATGAGTTAAATGAAAACTTGGAACCCTAAAATTATAAAATCATGTAAAAACAAACCTATAAATTCTCCCATACATACCTCCGTCGTTAGCCATACATGCATACCGGAATCTGCGTTAGCCATAAACCCACAATATGGGTTGCTAAGGCCTACCTCAATTTTTAAACCAATTGAACCCAAACAAAAACCATTCACAAATATAAGAAAAACATATGAGAAAGGGAACAAAAGAAGAAGAAGAAAAAACACCAAATGACAAAATAGCATGGCCATGCTCATAAATGCAAAAAATTAACATTAACACCCATAGAAATAGGGAGAAAAAAAACAATAGCAAATAACAACAAAAATAACAAAAAGAAAACAATCAAAGAGAAATAACAAGCAAGCACAAACTCTGATCTACAATACCGAAAAGCATACATGGCCAACCAAGAACACCCTGCACACCAAAATATAGATAAGCATTAGACAGAGACCATAAAATCTTATGATAAATATTAAATACACATGAAATATCTTATGAGAAATATGGAAGAGACACTAGAAATATTATGCACAAGTACATGTTGTATAAACACTAAAAATTATAAACAGAGAGAACTCACCAATGCCTCTATTGTAGAGTACACTACAATCTCTCCCACGTAGATATTTTATCAATGAACCACCACATTTCTTTACCTGCAATGCATTGGAATCAATAATTAAATAAATGACAAATAATATAAGATGTCTCTAATTTAACAAACATGCAGGGAACCATACATACCGTCTCAATCTTCACCTTCGCCCATTGCACTTGTCTATATCCACAACATGGGTTGTCTGGATAAGCCTCAATTTCCATAACCACTAAAACCAACTAAAACCAAACCATAATATATTAAATAAAGACCAAAATCTCTTGTCCAAAATTAAGTACATCTTATGTAAAGAATTTTTTGCATATTTGAAACTCTACTCAATTAGAGGTAAGTTTTGTTGTTGAGATGTTGAGATTCTAATTACCCCTCTCAGCCTCGGTCACCATTTTAGGGACTGTCCCAAGCTTAAACAGCCAAGGGACAGCCCTTCCAATGGCCATCTCACCTTATAAGTAGTCCTGTATGATCCTATATCAGATCTACACATTTATTGCAGACCTTTTTCTTCTTCATCGGCACCTGTATCAATCAAATAAATGACTTGGTAAAGGGTAAATCAGTGATAACCCAACAAAAACCAAACCATAAGACATTAAATAAAGACCAAAATCTCTTATCCAAAATTAAGTACATCTTATGCAAAGACCAAAAGTCTTTCAATATTTGAAACTCTACTCAATTAGCGGTAAGTTTTTTTGTTGAGATGTTGAGATTCTAGTTACCCTTCTCAGCCTCAGACAGCATTTTAGGGACTATCCCAAGCCTAAACAGCCAAGAGACAGCTCTTTTTCAATGGCTGTTACACCATATAAGTAGTCCTGTATGATCCTATATCAGGTCTACACATTTATTGCAGACCTTTTTCTTCTTCATCAACACCTGTATCAATCAAATAAATGACTTGGTAAAGGGTAAATCAGTGATAAATGTGCGTGTGTGTACTGAATAAGAATGATGTTACGATATATTAGCAAACATACACATATTTTATTTCTTTGAATGCACAGTCAAACAAAGTTCAATACTCATACTAATATAACATACAGTGTTGCGACTTGTACCCTTTCGTTTAATTAGTAGTGAACGTTGGTCATTGAACATGGCAATTTATCTTTTCAGTTACATGGATACATACAGATATTGAATGCATTATTACTTTTAACTTTATTTCTTGGCTGACCTACTGTTGCATAAATGACGTTGTTAACGGTTATACATGAATGATTAAGAACTTGAAGATGTGATGTCAATGCCTGGAATTCATTTATATCTAATGCGTATAAGCTCTCATTGGATGAATGTACTACTCTGCTGATTGCTCTTTGTATGTCTTCTCCCTTCCTTAGACTGACTCCATTAAGGCACTGGTCATAAACCCTTTCAAAGAAGATATAATTTGGTGTCTAAGTGTCCTTACATACTTGCATATAGGGCTCTCCCCTAGGAGGATCTGACTTCCAAAGAGGTTCACTTTCTCTTGCATATGCTTATCGATAACTAGCCCTGCTTGTTCATCCGGTAACATTGCCTAACAAACCTCAACCTCCTCTCCCTTGCTTATTCATATTATGACGAATGGACTAGATCAGTCACATATGACTCTACCTGGTCCATTAACCTTCTCTCCCTTGCTTATTCCTATTATGACGAATGGACTAGATCGGTCACATATGACTCTACCTGGATCCTTTCATAATGGACCGAATAGTAGAGTCTATTTATTAGAGAAGAAGACTCAACCCACGGATTGGGGGAGGAGATTGATACCAGTCACATATGGATAATAGACTCGAACAGATGGTGCACGCTTTAAAGACTAAAGGAGCTAAAATCCTTCTTGCTTAAGTTATTGATTGGAATAATGATCATTTATGCGACCACGAGGTGAAGGCCAGATAAAGGTTGATTGGATTTGGCATTCGGCTCTTATAAAATGGAAAGAGCTAGAAAGCTAGTTATGATTGAACAAAGCTAGGTAATTTATGACCACCGATGTACGTTAGGGTTCGACCACCGAATCCTATTAAGTCAGGGTTGATTTTAAGAGATCATTTATGGGCAAAGATCTATTTATTCAGGCAAGCCCTCTTTCAAATACAATGCGCTTAATATTACGTATTTAATAGACTAATTAACTGACTCAGGCATAATCGAGGATGCTTTACCCATTGATTGCAGTCGGGAGAGCACTCCACTACAACCATGAAACCATGTGCCAAAACCATCAACGGATCTCCAAATCCATGAACAAAGCAATGAAGTAACCTAAAGAAGTGTGCAAAATAGTTAAGCCTCCTCCATAAATGTGCAAACAAGGGTAGTGGTGGTTATAACCACCTTTAGATCTAGGGTTTTATATTCCTCCTATGTTGAGCGCTTCTTCAATGAAGACTAATTAAAGATCATCATACACAAAGCTTAAAAGGGAGCAGTCCTCCAAAGTAGACCTTTTTTAATAATCAACTCTCAACATAAATAACGAAGGCCAATATATGTAGAGCGAGTTCTTTCCTTAAGCGCCAACTTAACTGCCAGGGGATTTTCCCATGAAGGATACACATTGGCCTTGCCTTGAGTTTTGAATGCAACTTTACACAACAACAATAGCCTTTCCTCGAAATACTCAAGAAAAAAGAGAGCGCTTTTCAAGCCTTTAAGCTTGGTGGAAAATGCATCTACAAAGATCAAACCTGAATTCACATGATGCATTTGTTACGGCTGCACATAATGAAAGGTGTCAAGGGACTACTTTATCTCTGCTGAGACTTTAAACTCCTCAAAATATCAACTGCTACATGCTGGAAGTAGTCCTTTATTGGTGGTGTAACCCTTTGATAATGAATTCAATCTGTTGATCGTTTTAATATGCTTAAGACAGGTCTGAAAATGATATCTAACACTGCTCTGTCCTGCTGGTCAGAACCATGCCACAACACCCTTCAACAAGTGTGCCTTGTGTTTATGCTGAGTTTAGGCACTTAAAAGTTAAATTAGTTCTATCTACAGGCTCAAAAGGACAGCAGCACTTTGCTATAAGCAATCAGTAAATGGAACACACAGGTAATGTAAACCTTCTGCACTTATAGCTCAAACAGTGGCCTTCTATCAGCTCATAAGTATGCTGGTAAAAACTGCTACAGCCATCGCTTCATTTATACAAAAATATGCCTAACAGATCATACCCTACGAATTATACACCAAAAGTAACCTGTATGGTAACAACTTCAAGCTGCACTGAATCTAAAAACCATAGCTATACGGTTTATATGGTATATTGAAGCATGCATCGTTCATATTACCTATGATGTTGTATCTTATCTAGAAAAAATGCCTTAATATGTACTCTTGTTTCCAGATTACTTAGAAGTTCCAAATAGGCGTACCAACTTTCTGCTTGCTTCAACAGTAAACTATATCTCTATTCTGGGCATACTCAGCTCATAAATAATGCCCCTTTTCTGTTGGTCGAACCATGGTATAAAACCCCAACATCAATGATCTGGGATCCGCTGCCAGGGAATAAATTCTAACAGGCTTCTTATCTCACAATTTATTATTCAAAGTTGCTAATATAAGGCCTTCAAAACACCAAAATGGCCTTTCTTTCTCTAATAAAAACAGGCTGGAACAGTGCCTTGACTACTGAGGCGGATCTACAAAAGGTGATAATTTTGAAAGTAGGTTTGATCCCTAAACATTTGTATGCATGGACGCTAGAAATGACCTTGGACAGTTCTGGAAAAAGAGTCTATCCTGCTCCTTCCACCACAGTGAATCTTTAGACCTGTACAGCTCGACAAAGTGTCTCAAAATGTCGTGCATTTGGGAGCTCACAGGCGGAAGAGAGAATAAAATATCTTATTCAACATAAGAATCTCAGAGATGACAACGCAATGTGAACTGTGATGAATGTAATACCTGGTGTAAATCTCCTCTGTACAAATCTCCTTTTCTATGATGACATAACCTACATGCTATCCTGCTCTAGGCAACCCTGAAACTCTGTGCATGGTTTCTGGATTTACAGGGTAGTTCTTATCCAACCACAAGAATCCACAATGGAGTCTACTCAAAATAAATCTAGAACAAGTGGAAATGATAGGGGTACTCCCAAAGTGTGGAACATCCAATAATGCTAGATTAGCTGAATGAAACAATTTCCTAGCCCAAGGTTTTAGAATGACATCTTCAAACCCATCAGGGAATGTATTTGTGTCGGCATGATGATTGAATTGGTACTCGAGGAACTGGTAAACGTTTTTAAGATTGTAATCCATGGAACTGACAATTGGTACTTTACCCAACAACGGTTGGTGAATATGAACTTTCTTGTGCACCTTGATGGCTAGCATATTCACTTCTTTGTGTGCTCTCGGCTTCGGTCGGGACTTCAGTTTGGACGTGGATGCAATTCTTCTCTGTCTGGATACCTGGTAGTTGCTCTTACACAGGACTGCTCACAGCATACATAATCTCAAAAGAAAACTTCACTTATTTTCCAAAAACTAGCTTGAAGGGTGTATGCTTACTTAATTAACCTTTTGCATGTAGTCCTGTATGCCCTTCTTCGTTCATGGCATGGAGTGGAATCAATTAAAAGATAAAACATAGCATTATTAATGTTAAATTAAATGCAACCCCTCTCCTTGCATAAACTGCTTCTCTGAGCAGAATTGACGCAATACAACCTTGATGGACGTTGATGGGAAGGAATGAGTACACTAGCGTAAATCAAACTGCCATTTCACAGCATTTATAGAACCATGTCTTCCGGGATGGAACAAGTTCTCAAGCAAAAATTGTTGGATATCCCTTAAAATGCACAGCCCCGGACTATGTCTTTAACTTAAATATATCAATGCCATATATCCAGAGTTTACATACCGGTTGAAAGATGAAGGAATGGCTAACCTCCACTTGGCATATGATACTGCTATACGTAGAGAGAAGAATCTGTTAGGGTCTGGGAGGATCAAGAAGAAGGACAAGATGGATGGATCAGTTTGTTCTGGGGAAATATTTTCCTTTGGAAGATGCAAAGAATAATAAAGGACAAGGAATTCAGAATAATTTCGTAAAACAGTTGTTCAAAGAGCTCAGATTCGAACTCAAGCTCTTTCTCCTACATTTAAAAGTCATAATTATTCCACTTTCCCTCATTCCTATAACCTGGGGTATAAGAGGATATATAAAAACAATTCTCCCAAGAATAAGGCGTGATCTGTTCAGTCTAATCCTGCTGTCCTACTACCTAGTGCCCCTAATAATACGGTTGTGTCTCCCTCGATATGTTACCGCTTATTGCTTAACCTGTGTGGCTCCCCAAGCTTATGAAACTTGTAGGATACACCAAAAAATAATGGGATGGATAGCAGTACAGCAACAAGTAGTAAATGTCGGGGATTAAGTTGTAGAGGATACTTCTCCATCGATCTGTGCTAACTGCACAGAGGGGAACCCGGAAGAACTAGTGTAATATTCTTAACAGAAGCAGAAGCTTGTTCTGCTCAACAAAAGAGAAAACTAGAATGGAACTAATTAAGGCTAGATTACTCGCTGGTACTGAGAAGGAGAATAAAGAACCGGAATATTCTATGATTGCACAAATGCAATGAGGGAAAAAGCCCTGTGTTACGTATAATCTAAGAAGTCATAATTATTCCACTTTCCCTCATTCCTACAACCTGGGGAGGATATATAAAAACAATTCTCCCAAGAATAATGCATGATCTGTTCAGTCTAATCCTGCTGCCCTACTACCTAGTGCCCCTAATAATACGGTTGTGTTTCCCTCAATATGTTACCACTTATTGCTTAACCTGTGTGGCTCCCCAAGCTTATGAAACTTGTAGGATACACCAACAAATAATGGGATGGATAGCGGTACAGGAACAAGTAGTAAATGTCGGGGATTAAGTTGTAGAGGATACTTCTCCATCAATCTGTGCTAACTGGGGGGAACCCGGAAGAACTAATGTAATATTCTTAACAGAAGCGAAAGCTTGTTCTGCTCAACAAAAGAGAAAACTAGATTGGAAATAATTAAGGCTAGATTACCTGCTGGTACTGAGAAGGAGAATAAAGATCTGGAATATTCTATGCAGAAATGCAATGAGGGAAAAAGCCCCGTCTTACGTATAATCTAAGAAGTCGAGAAGTTAAGCATGTTAAGATCCTGCAAAAATTAAGCCTCAAAAGCCTGCCTAAAGTGAATGATCCCGTCGACTGCTTTCCCACTCGCTCGACTGGAGGGTGAAAGTCAGTTCATCTAGGAAAAGAGCCAAAGGCCTACCCACTACATTCATCCCCTTTTTATGCTTGCCCAGCCTTATTGATTGGCCAGAGGTCGTTGCCAGAGAAAGTCAATAGTGAATAGTACCCTCTTGTTCCTGCCTGCTTAATGATGGTAGATGCCCAGTGAAGTGTCTATCCATCCTATGTCGTCGTTAAGATTGGTGCAATGAGGAAAACCTACCATAAAAAAGCCCCTGATATCTTCTCTTCATCGCAACTGGACAGAAGATGAGATTGTTCGAACCTTACCCCTGCATTCTCTTCTGAAAGCTGACGAGAAGATTCCCTGCATTCTCTTTTTAGAATGTTCGAAGTTTCGAACCTCACCCCTGCAAATAGATCATGGAATAAATTAATTACTTAGTTGATGTATCATCAATGTGGTGATTTAACCCCCATGAGTATCGTGCCAAGAATGTTGTTCGTCGTCCTTTAAGTTCAATTTGAAATGCTACAGGACGACTGGAAAGTTGGAAACCACTAAAAATTATCTAGTAAGTCTACATTGTTCACAGAAGGTTTGATTTTCATGCTGAGATAGGTGACATCTCATTATGGTGTTCACAGCATTGGGGTTCTCATGCAGTAAATAACCCTAGGTCGCCCAAAATCTCCTGAATGAGATGCAATCCCTCGACGAACAAGTGACAAAATTTACACTTGGACATCCATGTAAAATGGGGGTAACATCTAGCTCCAAGAGAATGCATGAGAACCCCAAAATTTATGCATGTATTTGTTAGCTTTGACCAAAAATGAAAGAAATAAGCACTACATCACATCAATCTTTATTCGACAACACATCAAGCTGCCATACTACTCATGAAAAACTTATTCATTCTCCTACTTCCCTACTCTAATTAGTAAAAAATCAGTAGTTTAGGCGAAATCATACAACTAGTGAAGCCATCTTAGCATTTGATCCATGCGTCTCCCTTTGTCTTTGGTAATGAACCAAGACAAGAAATCACTGATGAGCTGCATATATGCAATCATCTCCAAGAAGATAGGGCTAGAAAACCGTATGGGGTCATGATTATGTGGAATATCATCAACACCTTTAAACCCTTTCCAAGGAGGGCAATCTTTTTCACAAGCCTCCTCTATCAGAGGTTGAATAGGGCTTAAAAACACGTCCTCAACATGAAAGTAATCACAATCTATTCCGAAAGATTGCAACTCTTGTTGTTTTGAACCTACAACAAGATCCCTTTCCTTTTGTCCCAATTCTGTAGCAAACTCTGAAAGATGGGGCTGAAAATAGTGGCCCAAATCTGCCCTAAAGGAGGGAGAAACAATCCACTCAAGATCAGCACTAAAACCCTCTCCCTGCTGCTCCAAATCAACAACACCATCAGGCTCAAATTGTTGATATTTCTGAGTAGCATCGAGAGCCATTCTCTTAGAAAAATGGGGACACCTGGTCCGGGACCACGGTGAAGACTCAACTCAGTGTTGAGTGACCATTCTGTTGAATGGTAGATATCTGGTCTGGGACCATGATATAGACCCAACTCTGCCCTGGGTAGACCAATGTTATCAGAACCCAACGGGTTTTGAAAAAACCCGCCGGCTGGACCGGTTTACAAGCTTCACTGAGTCAAAACACGCACTCAAAACGTTTTCTGCCGGTTCCATACGAAATTGGTCGCTTTCAAGGTTGAACCGCCCAGTTTTCTCCAAATCGGCCAGTTCAGTACAAAACTGGCTGATTTTGTAAAAAACGCAAAGGACCCCCGAAAAATGCTAATTTCAAATTCTTTCAATAAAATAAAAAATAGGGTCCACGTGTGAGTTGTTTAATTGTCCCACGACCCTTCTAGATATCTGGTCTAGGACCATGATATAGACCCAACTCTGCCCTGGGTAGACCAATGTTATCAGAACCCAACTGGTTTTGAAAAAACCCGCCGGCTGGACCGGTTTACAAGCTTCACTGAGTCAAAACACGCACTCAAAACCTTTTCTGCCGGTTCCATATGACATTGGCCGCTTTCAAGGTTGAACCGGCCGGTTCAGTACAAAACTGGCCGATTCTGTAAAAAACGCAAAGGACCCCCAAAAACTGCTAATTTCAAATTCTTTCAATAAAATAAAAAATAGGGTCCACGTGTGAGCTGTTTAATTGTCCCACGACCCTTCTAATGTTATAAAAGGAGGCTCCCACCCTCCATATCAATCACATTTAATTGTGGATGGACTTGGGCCCTCTTCCACAACAAGAGGATGTGAACATTGATGTTGCAGTTAGACAAGTGCCTTCAGGCCTAGGGGAGTCAAGCCATGCTCATATTGAGGATGTAGATGATGACTAAGTATGAGCATGAGGACTCAGATAATTCTGTTATATGATTAGAATTATTAGATTGTAAATTCTAGAGTCTAGACTAGAGTCATATGCTTATATTTTGACTTTAGAGGCCATTTATAACCTGTTTGTTGATGTACTTTTCTTTAGATATGTATTTGCAGTCGATGCTATTTTGGTTTTATACTCTCTTACTTGCTATATACATGAAAAACTTTGCATATTTGTGTATAATGGTTTGAATTCACATGGATGCACATGGATATATATGTATTTTTTGAAAATATGAATGTTTTATGTATTTTTGCTCAACAGGTTTTTTGATCCGGATTGTTTCCCGGTTTTTGTCTGGTTCCGGTTCTCGGGGTCGACCGGTTCGACCACCGGTTGGGTTCTAATAACACTGGTAGACTCATACCAGTGTTGAGTGACCATTCTGTTGAATGGTAGACATTTGGTCCAGGACACCAATGTCTACCAGTCTAGTACTAGTAGACTCAACTTAGTTCTGAGTAGCCATTCTCTGGGAGAATGGAGGCACCTGGTCTGTTACCAGGAAGGCATTGTAAGCCCTAGACTGGGTCTAGGCATGTGTGGCACTCTAACCCTTGATCTATGGGCTTTGTGTACTTCTCCGAGGATTAGCTACCCTTGGTTAAGTTACCCTAGTACCTGATCTAGTGTCACGCAGAGTGTGAGATAAAAGCATTAGTAACTCTCTTGGTCTATGATGCTGTACTTTTGAAATCAAAAAGACCACAAGGTAAAGCCAAAAATACATAACTACTTTTGGACCACAGGAAAAGGACCACAAGTGAAAGTAAAAATTACATAAGAACTTTTGGACCATATGAAAAGAGACCACAGACAAAATAAATAAGGACTTTTGGTAAAAGTCAAAAATACATAAAGGACCTTTTTGGTAAGAAGGTAAAAGTGAAATTTGGAAAAGAATAAAATATTATTATTTTATCTTTCATAATTTTGGACCTAAAATTAGGAAAAGAATAAAATATTATTATTTTATCTTTCATAATTTTGGTCCACTTACGGGTGACTAAAGGCTATAAAAGAAGATCAAATCATTTCATTATTACACATTCACTTGCTCACATAGATATTGCTGCTCTTGGAGATCTATCAACAAAACCCTCAGCTAGGGTTTCTTAATATTTCTGTCTTAAGGGTTTGCTAAACCCACATCTTCAACAGTCACAGTTATCTCTAGATCTCGGGCAGCCTTCTCCTTTATCTCGGGCAATCTTTCTCACTTTCTGGGCAAATCGGGCAACTGAGTTTTCTTTTTGGGCAGCCTTCTTTCTTTTCGTGGGTATCCTTCTCTAGACAACCCAAAATTGGCCACGGGCTACTATAGCAGCATACCCGGGCTACTACAGCAGCACCAGGAAGCCTTGTAGGGGCCACGGGCTGCTACAGCAGCATACTCGGGCTGCTTTACAGGCCACAGGCTGCTCAACAGCAGGACCCGATAGCCCATTTTGGGTTGGCCCTAGGGTCTCGAGAAAACCCTAACTGCCCACAGCTATAGATCTGCCCCATGGGTAGATAACCCACATTTTTGGGCAGCCAAACAGAGAACAACAAATCCGTACGGACAGGCAAAGGACAAGTTTTTCTGGGCAGCAGACAGACACAAACTAAGATCTGGGCAGGGAAAATAATTTCCAGGCAGCGAAATTAATTTTCAGGCAGGCTGTAATTCAATTCCAGGCAGTCTGTAATTTTGGGTAGCCTGCCTAATTTTTATGGGCATTCATTTTTTATTTCTGGGCAGGCCATAATTATTTTGGGCAGATCTGATAATTCTTTTGGGAAGACTGTTTTTGGACAGTCTTGATCTTTTTCGGGCAGATCTGATAATTCTTTTGGGCAGACTATTTTTGGACAGTCTTGATCTTTTTTGGACAGATCTGATAATTCTTTTGGGCAAACACTGTTTTTGGACAGTCTTGATCCTTTTCAAGCAGATTTGATAATTCTTTTGGGCTAACTGTTTTTGGACAGTTTTGATTATCTCTGAGGAAATTGGGAAATTTGAGGCAGCCAAACAGAGAACAACAAATCCGTACGGACAGGCAAAGGACAAGTTTTTTCGGGCAGCAGACAGACACAAACTGAGATCAGGGCAGGGAAAATAATTTCCAGGCAGCGAAATTAATTTTCAGGCAGCCTGTAATTCAATTCCACGCAGTCTGTAATTTTGGGTAGCCTGCCTAATTTTTATGGGCATTCGTTTTTTATTTCTGGGCAGGCCATAATTATTTTGGGCAGATCTAATAATTCTTTTGGGAAGACTGTTTTTGGACAGTCTTGGTCTTTTTCAGGCAGATTTGATAATTCTTTTGGGCAGACTGTTTTTGGACAGTCTTGATCTTTTTTGGACAGATCTGATAATTCTTTTGGGCAGACTGTTTTTGGACAGTCTTGATCTTTTCCGGGCAGATTTGATAATTCTTTTGGGCTAACTATTTTTGGATAGTTTTGATTATCTCTGAGGAAATTGGGAAATTTGAGGACCTAGGGTTTGAAACTCTTGCTCTGATTTCTGCTGAGAAAATTTAATGTAAATTGTGGTTAAACCCAGATTGGGGTTTGAGGAACTTTTTGAAGAATTTTCTAAGTCATCTCATTTACGAGATAAGCAACTAATGCTTTATGGGGGGTTTGTCCTTTGAAGGTTTCCCCAGTGAAAAAATTGCATGTCCATTGTGCTGATGTGATGAATGTTATTTTACTGCACTTGTTATTTGTTTAAGTTAATCTGCAAATTTTTTAAGTATTTCTGCTAATGCTAAAATTCAACATGGTATCAAAGCTTAGCATGTGAAAAACACAGTAAAAGGACACTGTTGTTGTTTTCCTAGATCTTGGGATAAGATTTGCAGATCTAACATTTGACTAAATGGCAGAGATGGCCACCAATGGTTTCAAACCGGAAGAGAAGCTCTATGGTCCAGCCAACTTCAACTCATGGAAGGCCAGGTTGATAGCCATTCTAGATGAAAATGACCTGGATGACATTATTCTAAATGTCACAGAAGAGCCAACAACTAAAACTGGTAGGCTTGCTTACAAGAGGAAGCAAGGTAAGGCTAGAAGAATCGTCTATGATTCTGAGAATCAGTGATGCCCAACATCACATCCTTGAAGACTGCTAAAGATTGCTTTGATACATTGGTCAACCTATATGAAAAGAAGGCTCCCAGTCAGAAGAGTCTTGAAGAAGAGGCTGCAAACTTTGAAGTTGAACAAAGATGAAAGTGTCGGTTCCTTCTTCTCGAAGATTGCACAGGTAAGAGATCAACTCGTTGCTATTGGTATTACTGTTGATGATGATGACCTTGTGCAAACAGTGGTTGATGGTCTCCCAAGCTCTTGGAAATTGAAGATCACAAGATGAAGAAATAATAGACAAACCAAAAGAAACTCTATATCATCACATCACATAGCCCTCGTAACAAGCTTTCCAATGAGCCAAGAATTTTGTAATTCTGATTCCATATGAGAAAATTATGCCAATTTTAGTGAAGATGCCAAAAAATTTATCCTCCACAAAGATTCGCATTTTTCTCCAACAGTTGTGAAATACCAAAGAGAGACTTGATTAATGAACAAATGAAATGTTTGATATTCTATTTATATAGGTAGTGGAGGAATGTTAGCACCTCAAACTGGGCCGACATGCAATTCAAAATTACAAATAATTAAAATCTCTTTTGCTTGGACGACCCAAAAAGGTGGGGTACACCAACTTCAAAAATTCATATCTCTTCAACCGTAAGGAGTTAGAAGATGCTCCACATATCAACGGAAATGGCTTGATGATTAATATCTCTATGATGGTTTTATTTGCAAATTGTTGGTCTAATACCCTTAAATTCTTCAATTTGTTAGGGACTTCAAAGATTCCACACATAAAGGTGTCAAAGACCATGTTACCTTATGCATAAGTTCCAAGGTCAAATACTTCAATGGACATCATCAAAGGCATGAGGGATTCAATGATCTTCACATCCACAAACTTCACATGAACAAGGAGGAGGGTTCCACCATATACTCATCATATCAAGGGTATCAAGGATCCCAACACCACCAATCAAATGGGAACAAAGTCTTTTTCAAGAATATCATCATCATATTTAAGGTCTCCATATCATTAAAAACATATCCAATGGTTCCACTATAAATCTTCATCACAATAAGAGTACCAACACCCCAAAAGAGGGGTACAAAGACCTCACCACTAGTTTGCAACACCATATGGGCTTCATATGCATGATCACAAGGCTAGAACATACCAATGACCATATAGCGTCCAAGGGCCATCAAACCACCATATCAGTGGGTTCAAGAACCAAGTCTCCATATGCAAGAGGATCAAGATCTAAGCTTATGGACTCAAGGACCCCACATGAACTCAATAACATCAAGACCATCCAATGCAAGCAATGGTCTCCAACATCTACACATCAAGGGACTTACACACATGAGCCAAATCATCCATCCAAAAACCAATCAAGAGACCAAAACAAGTACAAGCATAACAAGCAGCACAAAGACCAGTAACCAAAGATCAACCAGGATCAGGGAACTCAACAATGGACTCAAATGAAACCAAGATAAAACTTAGGGGCACTTGACCCAAGTTAATGGGTAAACAAGGCTTTTGATATTGTTCCAAGGCCTCAATCTTGGGCTTCGACAACGTCAAAAAGGCTCCTCTGACACAAACAACCACAAACTAAACACTAACCCTCATGCGCTCCACAAGGGGCACCAAAGACTCAACAGTTGCCATCAATGACCAGACACCGTTGGCATCAATGACAACTTAATCAACAGAATGCCCTTCCCACCTACTAGGGTTTAACTAAAATGTTTCTATCTAACTATGGAATTCCCACTTGATTATAATACATTCCTAGGACATAATACATGTGCGCTATGAAGTCGATTTCTTCATCAGTGTTCTGCACCATGCAATTCCATCAAGAGAAATTGAAATATTTAACTAACTTACGTACTATGTGTTGAAATACCGAGAGGGGGCTGAATTAGTATTTGCACAATTATTAAATTTTTAATCAAGAGCAAGTTGCTAATCACCAATCATTGCATATCATCAATGTACACAAAAATAACAAGATGCTCAGTACACAATATTCTGACCCAGAAACCTAAGTTCTGGGGGTAAAACCACGAGAACCTTTTTAAAATAATTTTGACCCAGCAACAACTAGGGTAAACAAATTTAATACAACTTTACCAGCTACAACTGGAAGGGGAAACCCCTTAGGCTTCATCAGCTACAACTGACAAGCTGCTACAACAGCTTAACTCACAAGATTGTGAGCACTAGCACCACCCTACCACCCTGAAGTAAAAGACGACTGAACTTGTGGACCTGTCAAACCAATCACTGAACTTCCTGCTGAAAACCTCTGCTCTCTAATCACTGCCAAGTCATCACTGTAGACTGATCTGCCATACACTGCTCATGTACCTTGTCATACACAATCATTGAACAAGTAATCTTACTCTCCTTTCACTGAACATAAGGCAGGTATGCATCATCATCATAGGGAATGCATCCTTGTCATCATCATCTCAGTGTGCATCGTGCATGCATCATCGTCATCAAGTATACATCATAGTGCATAGAAGAGCATCATCATCACACCATAGCATGCATGTTCATCATTTCAAATATCATAGAGTGTAGGAGTGCATCAACATCACAGCATGCAGATCATCGTAGTGTGTACATCATAGTGTGTAAGAATGCATTAATATCATAAAGTGCACATCATCATCACATGTATTGTCAGTATAGAGTGTATAGCATGTATCATCACATCATCATGTAATATCACATGCATCATAGAGTGTACATCAAAGTCTAGTATGCATCATCATCGTATAAATCACAATGGATAAATATGCCACTGTGTATCCCTTGTTTACATATCACTATATTTATTGTTCACTCATACAGTATCATCATCTAGTGTATCAAGTCATATGGCATACATGTTCATCATAGTGTATCATGTCGTAGTATGTCTCATCACATCATGGCATACATGTTCATCATAATGTATCATGTCGTAGTATGTCTCATCACATCATCATTATATCATTGCATGTGTCATAGAGTGCACATCCTTATTGTGTATGTATCATAATAAGTATGCATCATAGAGTATACATGATCATACCTTTATCTGAGTATATCAAACTCACGTAACTGCTCTTCAGACAAATTGTACTGTAGATGACAAGACAAACTGCTACAAATTCGGGACTGAGAATTCACCGTAGGATTGTGTAAGACCAGCAAAGGAGTCTGCTGTAAACACTCGGGTCTGTGGCTGACAGCCGCTGACTTCTCCAAAGATTTGGACTGTAAACTTCTTGCAAAAACCGGACTGTACATTCCCAGAACTCGGACTGTGCAAGGGTCCTTCCTTAGAATTTCGAGACTGTTTATATGTTGTTACACCCCAAAAAAAATTCGCTGTGAAAAAAAAAAGCTGGTTTGTTGCTGCTATGTTTCCCCACTACTTCTCTTCCTCAGACCAACGAGTTAAACTATCTGAAAAACTCAGTCCAAACTCCTCCTTATCTTACATTCGTTGATGTTTGATTATGACAAAGGTTTGGTGTATAAATACACCTTCAAGTCGTTGAGAGAGAGTAATAAGGCCGACTTCTAGATGTAAAAAATAAAACTTTTATTAATTAAAAAAAATTTAATTCTTGAAGGGGGCCATTAAAAAAACTTTAATTCTTGAAGGGGGCCATTAAAAAAACTTTAATTCTTAAAGGGGTATGAGAGGGAAATAAAAACTTTATTAATTTTAAAATGTTTTAACACTTACAGGGGCCGACTTCATAAGGAGATCTAGTGTTTGTTGACTTTTTTTTTTAAGTTTTAACACGCCATTACTTAATGGTAAGGGTTTAATGGATTGTGGGTTTAAGGGTCACCAAATGAGGGCTTCAAGTGCTAATGTAAAGGTGCAATAGGCATCATTATGCAACATTAGGGTATTATTAGTGTTTTAAGGGCAAGGCATATATTCTAGGGTCAAGTCCTAGGTTGTGGGTTTAGGGACCAAAGGTAAGAGTTTTTAGGGTTCATTAATAGGCCATCAAAGTCAGTACAACCACCAAGAACCTCAACACAAGGTGTGGGGGTGCCTAGACTTTTCCTAGGGTACCATGACCTCAATAAAACACAAATGACCACTGAAAGGGTCATTTGGTCTATTGTAACTTCTTCAACCCACCAAGGACACTTTCTAGGGTATTAGGGCATGGGTTGAGGAACTGGGGAACAAAAGAAATAGCTAGGGGACGAAAGAAACAACTTAGGAGAACTTAAACACTCTAAATGATGTACAGGGCTTTTGACATTGTCCCACAAGCTCCAAGGGCTTCAGACTTGGGCTTGGACTTGGGCTTTGACACTGACAACTATTTAACCCTCAGGGGCTCCTCAAAAGGCACCAAGACACACCGACACACCTATTGGCATCAATGACAATTTAGTCAACACTATGAACCAAATGTAACTTCCAAACAATGTCTTCCCTGTTAGGGTAGTCACCGCATTGCTTCCTGCAATGCCGGTTGTTTCCCCCGAGTTGTTCAAGGACTCATCCTTGCTTGGGGTCTTTTACTGGATAAACTAGCAGGACTAGTCACTGACCAACATATGAAGGGGAATATGACCACTGTCACCTCAGCCGCTTCCCCAAACTGCTTTGGAAGTCAAAACCTCCTAGGGGAGAGCCCTAATGTAAGTTTGCAAGGACACTAAACACCAAATAATGTCTTCTTTGAAGATTGTTAGTGACCAGTGCCTTATTGGAGTCAATACAAGAAATGAAGAAGATATACTATACGTGTGTATATGAGTTGTGTCAATACAATTAGTACATCCACTTCAGTAATGCATTCACTAGGATAAGCAAATAACCAATTTTAGTCTTAGTTTATGCATATACCATATAACCCAGTCTAAAGTATGATTCACTAAATAAGTGATAACAAATATGATATGTCACTTGTTATAAGTATTACTAATGGAAAAAGGTTAAAGCAATTGTTACATGTACTCATTCATAATGAAAATGTAACCACACTTGTAACAGCAGTATTAATTCATCCCAATGTACAGCAGTATGACATAAATCCAATGATATATCAGTTATGAAGGCAACAATAACCATCTATTATGTGTTCATATATCAATTCCAGACTTTGTATAAGCAGCAATATACATAACCAGTTAGTAAGCCTTTGAATCGGGTCTGGAACAAAGTTTTAAGCATTCATTAGCAAGATGTATCACAATGTTTCAGAGTTCAAGCAATGATTATATTTCAGACAGAGTGTGCATATACAGTCCGATAACAATGTGTGAAAAAGATTGTTAATAGTCCATTTTTAATTGTAATTTAAACTAGCAATCACTAACCTTTTTAACTAGTATTTGTTTGATAGTGTGCACGTGTTAAGGACTGATGTATAGCAAACCGTGTAAGAGCAACCCTTACGCTTGGCAAGGGCTTGGACAGAGCCTTGAGACGAGCAAACAAAGGTCTGCTCCAAACTTGGAGATAGGGTCGTAGGCTAAAGAGAAAACAAAGGAGTGAACCATGAGGTATAGAGGATGGTAAAGAGCAGGTCGAGGTCACTTGGGGGGTGAAGAAAGGTTGGAAAGAAACCCAAGGTAGAGGGAAGGGGGGAGAAGTAGGGAGTAGGTACCCCGAGGGTAGAAGGAAGGGGTTTAGGAACAGGGCGTGACCTAGTAAAGGGACAGCGAGCCCATTAAAGAACAGGTCGAGCATTTGGGAAGAGAGGTGAGTTATGAGGGAGAAAAGGAAAAGCAAAGAGGAAGGTGAGGGCTTAAGGGAGCTATGGAAGTGAAGGCGAGGGAGGAAAAGAAGGGGAGAGGAAAGATAAGTGGGGAAAGGGTTTGATGATTATAAAGGGGGGTCATTTTAGGGTTTATGCAACCCTAGCTAAGTTAAAAACAACCCTAAACTAACCTAAAAACTAACCCTAAAACTAACATGCAAAAGAACTAACCCTAAAACTAGGTTTTGGAAAGGAGAGCGATTTGGGACAAAGGAAGCAAAACCCTACCCTAACCTAGGGCATCTAAGGAGTGACTAACCTACCTATAGAGAAGCTTAGCCTAGTTTTATGACTAACCCTAAAGTCCTAAGGTTCTAACCCTAGAAGGACATACTGCTACAACCAAGGTGACTAAGGATTGACGAAGGATCTAGCCAAGACAAATGCAACCCTAATGGCTACCATTTAATCCATAAACATAATCATTCATCAACCATTAACAAAGAGAAATCAAGAAAAGCCCTGAATGCCTCCTTGTGCACGTGTTTAACCAACAAATCACAGCATCACCTTTGCAAGAGTATTGAACCAAGAAACTCCAAGAATCCATCATCAAGCCCAAAAAATGCCTTCCTCAAGAGGAGGCGCCTCACTTCAAAGAGCCCTAGTTGGGTAGAATAAGTGCATAATGTTTTGTCCCACTTGTCTTATGTTAAAATGAAGTGGGGAGAGGTTTATTTATAGCCTCTTACACTCACTTTTATAAAATATCCAAGAATACATGCCTTAAAAAGTCCATTTGAAATTATAAAATGTCAACTTAAATCCATTACATAGAATTCATTCCCATTTAGACTATCTCATCATCTATCAACTGCATCTCTACGAAGAGTCTCTCTCTCCTTTGGAATTTACATTGCCCCATGGACAACCCCGTATACTTTTGTACTCGGTGCTTCACTTTCGGTCCATCAGACAAAACCATCTTATATATGCATCATTCCATCCTCTGTTTACTCCACCCCTGTAAGTCCTTCCCTCAATAATAGAGTTAACACTAGTCCAAAACCATATCCATCAACCACAATACTTACCGCGATAGTGCTTCTCAAACCATCTACCTATAACTCCCACATCTTTCACTCTAATGAACACATTTTAGAGACCATGGTTGCCCTCGATGTTCCTTGCGATGAATTACACCACCATTCATATTTTCCAAAAAGCATTCTAATCGAATCAGACCAATACATAGTCGAGGCTAAATGTTTAATTCCCCATGAAATTCATACACCCTATGAATGCACCAAATGCATTTGAGAAGGGAATATGCCCAGCATTTACAAAAACATCATCATATAAATTTCCACTACACCCGACATAACCAAAAATATTATTTTTTAGTGTAGCCTGTACCCTATAAAAGAGGTAGCTACTTGCAAAAATTGATTACTATAATTATGTGATGTCTTTGCATGGTCTAATGTGGAAATTCAGACACGGACTTGTTAGCTCCCAAGACTACACTAAAAATAGAAAGTCCCTTACACCAATTTGGGCATCTTTCATGCCATCTTTGAGTGCTTATCATTGTCACCACAAAAACCACTCCTCTCACTTGTGGTTGATTATTTTCTTGTTAAGGGGGGATTCCCTAATCTAAATTCAATGAGGCTTCAATCCTCTGATGTTCAATAAGTTCAATGAAGCAATAATAACAAAGTAAGAACTGGGATGTTGAATATGTACAACCAGTTCCAATCACTTGGGCTATGGAGGGAGCCAAAAGAAATATGAAAATAAGTTTGAACGGACACGAAGAAATCCTATGGCATATCCCAATTTGGATAAATCTCAAAGGATTTTGTATGTTAATCATCACATCAATATGCGGCAAATGATTCTTGTCATAAGAGGAAATATGGATATACACAAAACTTTCATGCTGTAATAAAAAGAAAGTAAAATGGTCTATTGAAGACCACATCAATCATGATTTGTAGATCTAGAATGGCCCCATTAATGGAAAAAAGAAGTACAACTCTAATACAATGGGCACTAAAGGGATCTAATCACAACTTAAACCCATAAATATTGCCATAGACAAGAGGAAGATACATCCATAGTTTGATAAGGAAACAAATTAAGTAACTACCAAAATAGATTGCAGTAGTGACAATAAGATAAACATATCAAAAATCGAGAGAAAATGGAGAAACAAAATAACATTTCATTATCTTCCTAGGATCAAACAATTGTTACAATAAATGGAGGGGGGGGGGGAATCCCCAAGGAGCCAATTCCTTAATCTTCTTCATTCTAATCTTGATAGGATATAATGGATGATCATCTTTAAATAGTAAGAGATGACCAGGGTTATAGAAATAAACAACATTTCTATAATCACCTAGATTTAAATAGGAAAATAAATGCAACTGGATGTTCAGATTCGCTCCACTGCTTTGCTTGCTTTCACATCTAATTTATTTGATCCACACATAATCTGTTTCTGCCAACCACCCGAACCCATTGCAAGTAGATTTATTTATACAGGATTAGACGACCCATTGATCGATTAGATTCCATAACCACATCGACGCATTCCTACACTGGCACTTTCTTCCTTCATCGCCCATCATATCCAGGACTCCAATACATGAACTTATCAGGATATTGAACTGGCTCCCTCGATCCAGCCAAGCGAGGTTCATATGGATGGCAAGGGCATCGTCGTCGTCATGTTGTATTTATTTCCAAACAACCATTTTTTGATCAAATGAACCTGCCAAAAACAATTAAAAAGCCATTTAGAAGCATTTCCAACCATCAAAATTGCTTACAAACTTTTACTTTAGCCAGGCCGTATGTTTTTTGAAGCCCACGGCTGGCATCGCCTCTGCCTAGTTAAGACAAAGCGGTGCCACCTCCTGTGTTGAACTGAAAAAAGCGTGATTTATATCGGGCATCGCCTTTCCCGTAAAGGCAAAGCGCGATGCCTGCCATTGCTATTTTAGGTTTGACCTATGAGCTCAAAAACTCATCAAAATTAAAAATTGGAAACCCTGAACAAAAAGACGATGGTTTTAGCTTTTACCTGGATTCGACGGTGCGAAAAATGGACGATGGATGCTCCTGTAATCTCCAGCTGAAGTTTTGGCTCCAAATCTCCCAAAATGCCCTTCAAGGTTTGGTAAATAGTAAATAAGTTGGTTTTTACTATTTTACTTAGCTTTTATAACATATTTTTAGGGTTTTTAATGTTTTAAAATCATTTTTTATAAAAATACCCTTTAATATAGTTCATAAAAGTCATTTTCTTGAATATTTTGGGAAACTAATAATCCTTTTTAAGTTTTGCAGGGGCAAGAATAAGCAGTGATGTCTATGGGGAAGTTTGTTTTTTACTTTTTCGTACTTTTGGAAAACGGAAAAAGTCCTTGAGCGTTCATTTCGATACTTTGATCACGCTCCCAAAACCCAGTATCAAAGTTTCGAGTCTTTGGTTCCGAGCCCGAGCTTGGCGGTCCTGAGCTTGACTATTGATCCTAGACATGGTCCATTTTCCCTTCCACTATAAAGAAGATGTCCTTGTCGTTCCTACTCACTGAAGCGTCCTACCGATCTTGTGCGAGTGGAAGCGACCCAGTATCAAAGTTCCGAGTCTTCTCTTATTCTTTTCAGGCTCATAAAAACTTTTTATCGTGAAAAGAGACCTAATGGAGTCTCCTTTAAACTCTTTTCGGACTCCCTAAATATGAAAAAAATGTCGAGTACTTGTCTTCTTCACACTCGTTAAAGTATTTGAAGAGTCGTCTCTCCGACGGTAGTTTATCTCTTTTTCGGTTCGGATGGACTATTTACGAAAAAGGAACACTCCAGCCAATCATGACTAGAAGAGTTCTTCTTAGGTATTATTTTATACTTTTTCGAGCCTTAGAGACTAAATCATACGAAAAAGGACCTTTTGGAGCCTTCTTCCGTCTTCGTTCAGATTCTCTAAACGTGAACGATACTGAGTTAACTTTCAATGGACTCGTTAAACTAAACACTGAGAGGCCTTTTTTTGGGAACGAACCCCTCCTTTCTCAGGTTCCTAAAACGTATAAGAATGGACTTGTCTTCAGATAAGCTACAACGAGTGTTTGTTACCCTCTTTGAATTCATAAAAACGAAAAAGAGGCAACTCATCAATCATGATGGCGAAATTAAGGTAAGGGAATCAATTCATTTTGCAAATAAAATGGCAGTTGTTTGTCACCTTTGAACATTGCACTTGTCTGCATTTCATTCAGTCAATTGGGTAAATCAGCATGTCACTGAGTCGATCCACTTTCATGAGTCATGTCACTCCTTTGAGTCTTTCAAATAATGCATTGTCCATTGTCGTATTGTGTTCCGCCTCGTTGAGTCGATGCTGCCGAGTCTTTTGTCGCGTTGCCCGATGTTCAAAGGAAAGTTAAGTTTACCTCTGCAATTAAAACAACCTATTAACACTCTGTTTTCAACAGTCTATTTATGGGCCTGACAGAAGTTTGAGGAGGGTTCCATTCCTTTAAAACATTATGTGAACACCATTCAAGTTAGTAGAGGCTCATGGTCCACGTTTGAGACAGTCAGATGATGAAGAGAGCTCAATCTACAGTGATAGACTCTCCCAGAGGCAAAAGCTCACGGCTGCAGGGACGATAGAGACAGGCGTCATAACCCAACGATCCGGGATCTCAATGAAGAAGATCAGCGATAGGTCGTGGTTTTGGCCCAAGACGCGTGAGGACGGTCAAAGTTTGGTTTTTGCGGAGTCCGTTAAAGCAGGCAAACAAATGAAAGGCCGAAATCAAAGGAAAGCCCGATCAACGGCCCGAAACAATTTCGCACAGCGAACATGCTCGACGAAAGCCACTTTTCCAGATTGCGAAATGGGTTAAAGGTCGGAAGCATCCGACGGCGAAGATGAGATCAGGAGGAGATCCGCAGTCCTAAGCGATTTCGCATCCCAAACTAGCAAGGACGAAGTATCGATTTCAGATTGCGAAGAGTGGTACCGGCTACGAAGATCAACGGTCGCAACAAAGAAGGGAATAGATCAACGGTTGAGGTTCTTTTCGCGATCTGAACTAACACAGACAACATCATGGTCCTGGTTCGCAAAGAGGTGGTAGGACCCACTCGAATCAACGGTTGCATGAAGAGGTCGATCCAGATCGACAGGTAAGAACACGTCACGATCCAAAGCTGCTCGTTGTATCAAGAAAGGAGAAATTGACGGCAAATGTGAAAGGTCCCCCCCCCAAATCAGAGGGCTAAGGAGACCTCCACGCTGCGGGTATCATATCCAGTGCGGAGATGACAGGGGAAGGGACATTCATACGTGTAATCCGCCTCCCGGCAGGCGGGCTGATGTCTCCAAACGTCGTCTTTGATAAACCAAAGGCAAAAGTCCCGTCCAATGACACTAACTTCCCCGACTCCACAGGTCCGACACGTGGTTCACGTGGGAAAAAACAGGAGGTGCAACAGTGTTACCGGGAGAAGAAATAGGTGGCGGATGAGGTTGAGCAGGGGAAAGTTACAAACTGCCCTGTCGGTGTGCGCCCACACAGAAAGCCGCATTTGAACACGGCGGAAACACACGCTTCAGATAGAGAAGGAGACATCATACTCATAATCCATAATAACGGCCAAGCACGTCAAGCTATCACTCGAGCCGAATGCGCCCACTAGCTCCATAATGTTTGTTTATATTTGTAAAACGTGGCAATAGTTCCACTCTCTAGACTGTTAACGCATGATTGTGACTGGAAACAGTTTTTTAGGTTTGTTTCGGAGAATAATCCCAGCACTGAATAACTATAAATACAATCCTGATAAGGGAAAAAAGAGTTAGCTGGAGGGTTGGGAAACCTTCAACGGCTAAGGTTCTCTGTTGTAAATAAGATCTAATGTCTGTGTTATGAATAAAATTGCAGAGGAAGAGTTGTTTCTTAAGACAGAGATTCATGTGTCGTTGCTTCTTTCAATATGTATTTTCTTTAAGTGAAATGTGCATCCTGTCTTCATTCCAGTTTGTTGATTTCTTTCATGTCTATAACTGAGTGTATAACAGTTTGGAATTCATACATGCTATGCTCCACCTGTTGTTTCGAACATTTATCAAGTTTTCTTCTAAAGTTGCGCAAAATTCATCTTGCTGGTGCTCCGTGCGATGGGTTGTTCTCTCTTGTCCCCTAACCACCCCCGCTAAATATCTCATGATTGCGAGATCAACGACTATCTTGCCTCTGTCTGCAACCCCACGCCATTCTTTTCCTCATGCAAATGTTCCCTACTTAGGTTTTCGACTCCATTGCCAATGGTCTCTTGCCCTGATAATCCCACCTGCATCTCACATCCCTTTACTTTGTCCCATTTCAAGAGTTCGGCCTCCTGACCATCCTTGAGCGAATATAATATGCGAAGTAAAATCTGAAGACAAGCGAGAGATCCTCTCTGATTGCGCAAGGCCGGAGGCGCAGTCTAAAGTGGTTCTGCTATTACCTGGGAGCAGGCCTCCCTTCAACCTTGGGGCTCAATCCCGGTGCTAACACAACCTTTGTGTCAGTACTTTTGAGTCAGTCTGATGGTTACATTATCTACAACATTCCAAAACTTTGTTCTGAGTTTCATGTCGTCGATGTGGGATTCATCATGGCCCTCCTTCGACGAGACTATTCCTGTCGACATCAGCTCATCATCCAGGACTTAGTCTTAGAAACAAAGATAGTACCTTGAGGTCTGTATGCCTTAATGACATATTCTCTCGCTCTGGACATAGGTTCACATCATTGACCTTTGATCGAGAGATTCGACTGAGTGTTCGACATCAAATCATCTATTCACACTTAGTAGATTGTACTAGAGTACCTTGGGAATCATTGACATTAATGGTGATCTCCCTCGCACTTGTTAACGGTTCACATCATTGACCAGTAATCAAGTGGTTTCTACCATGTTCGACTTCAGATCATTGTAATCATATGGATAGAATCATACTTTTGTGGAAGACGAGACGAAGACCCTGGGTATCTGTTGAAAAGCACTCATAGCTTTCTCCCCAGGTTGCAATGGAGTATATTGTATGGAGTACCAACATGGATCCATATTTGTATGGCTGTGGCTATGCTCAAATTTGCGTCTGTATGGCATAGATCTACATTGTATATCTGGTAGCTATGTCCAAGTTTGAGTCCTCTATCACATGGATCTACATTGTATTCTAGGAGCCATGTTTGTTTATCTCTCTCATGGATCTGCCTTGTATTGATCTGCAACCATGATGAAGACATATTTGCTCATGAGTCAAAAGTATTGATGTATTGCAAATGCATGGTTGATGATCTCCAATCAAGCTGATTCTTGCCTCGAAGTGATAACTTGCTCTTTCAAAGTTCTCACCTATCTATCCCTCTAGCCGCATGCTTTGGGGGGCATTCTATTACACCTAAATCTCGTTATCAGCATGTGATGAGGTCCCAAACCTCAGTGTTTGCCCCTAATCCCAAATTGTGAAGTAAGAATATTGGTCCAGACATCAAATCTACATATGAAAATCCAACAATGCCTCTACCCTTTAGTCAAAAAGCGGTACCTTCTTCAGCACCGCCTGTAATGTGTTTTCTTGACAGTAAGCGGTGGCACCACCTTAACCCTTTGATCAAGGTGCGGTTCTGCCCTGTCATCGCTCTGTCTCAGTGAGGAAGAAGCGGTGCCCTTGGTAAAAGTGAAAAAAGAGAGGTTCTCACGAAGCTTCTCGAAAGAAGGCTTCATGGCACCCTTATCACTACTCACTAGGGCCAGTTGGGCTCGAGATCCATCCTTGTAGGATCTTCTATCCACCTCACCCACCAATTTTTCAACCATCTCTATCCATTCCAAGCCTATAAAAGCAGGCTCATACTCCATGCTTGAGAAAAGAGAGAAGTTATGTTGTTGCTTTGATATTCTAGCCTAAATCAGTTAAGTGAGCTTGAGGGAGCAAGTTGGAGCTAATGGGGACGAGATGTTGGCTTTGTGAAGGAGTACATCGACACTAAGGCATAGGTTGTAAACTTCTTCGTTATTATCTAATGCAAAATTGGTTCCTTTCCTATAAAATATATTGTGTCATTATCGTATGTTTTATTATTGAATTCCTTAGTCACCAATATAGAATAGTGGATCATATTCTGGTTCTATTTGATCTTGTTTGTTGTTTTCTTGTGGTTATGCAGGTACATCTGTGAAGGATCATCTTGACAGGAAACAGCTATACTATTACATCAAAGAGACTTGATTCCAGATCTCCACCCATTCTAGGGAATGTCTTCCAATCTTGTCCTTTTGATGGGAAAACTAGCAATTGAAGTCCTTTTGCAATTCCTCAATAACTCAGGTAGAAGGCTCGTAGCCCTAAAGAATACGGCCTAAAGTTTGAAGGCCTGAATAAAAAGGATGTATGTGGGATCAAGGAAGAATTCTTTTTGGCCTAAAATCCGTTCAAAGAACATTTCTGGCGGCGCAGGAAAACATATTGCCTAACAACCCTCAACCTTCTCTCCCTTGATTATTCATGACGAATGGACTAGACTGGTCACATACGACTCTACCTGCATCGTTTCATAATGGACCCAAATAGTAGAGTCTACCTGCATCGTTTCATAATGGACCCGAATAGTAGAGTCTACCTGCATTGTTTCATAATGGACCCGAATAGTAGAGTCTATGTAATATGGAAGAAGACTCGACCCATAGATTGGGGGAGAAGATTGATACCGGTCACATAAGGATAATAGACTCAACCATATGATGTGTGCTTTAAAGACGGGAACTAAAATCCGTCTCGCTTAACCTATTGATTGGAATACTGATCACTTATGCAACCACGAGGTGAAGCCATGATAAAGGTTGATTTGGCATTCAGCTCTTACAAAATGTAAAGAGCTAGAAAACTAGTTAGGGATTGAACAGAGCTAGATAATTTATGACCACTAACGTATACATAGGGTTCGACCACCTAATGCTATTAAGTCAGGGGTGATTTGAAGAGGTCATATATGGGAGGAGATCTATTTATTCGAGCAGGCCCTCTTTCAAATACAATGCACTCGATATTACGAGGTCATATATGGGAGGAGATCTATTTATTCGAGCAGGCCCTCTTTCAAATACAATGCACTCGATATTACGTATTTAGTAGACTGATTGACTGATTCAACCATAATCGAGCATGCTTTATCCATTGATTGCAGTCAAGAGAGAGCTCCACTACAAGCATGAAACCATGGGCCAAAACCATCAATCGATCTCCAAATCCATGGGCAAAGCAATCAAGCGACCTAAAGAAGTGTGCAATATAGTTAGGCCTCCTCCATAAATGTACAAAGGAGGGCAATGGTTGTTATAAGTTATAACCACCCTTAGATCTAGGGTTTTACCTTCCTCCTATGTTGAGCGCTTCTTCAATGAAGATTAATTAAAGACCATCATACAAAAATCTTAAAGGGGGGGGGGGTCCTCCAAAGTAGACCTTTTCTGATAACCAACTCTCAACATAAATAAAGAAGGCCAATATAGGTGGAGTGAGTTCTTCTTTAAGAGCCGAACTTAACTGCCAGATAATTCTCCCATAAAGGATACACATTGGCCTTGCCTTGAGTTTTGAATGCAACTTTACAGAAAAACAATAGCCTTTCCTCAAAAAAACTCAAGAAAAAGAGAGCGCTTTTCAATCCTTTAAGCTTGCTGGAAAATGCACCTACAAAAATCAAACCTGAATTCACATGCATTTGAAAAGGTGTCAAGGGACTGCTTTATCTCTTCTGAGAGTATAAACTTTTCAAAATATCGACTGCTACATGCTGGAAGCAGTCCTTTATTGGTGGTGTAACCTTTTGATAATGAATTTAATCTGTTAGTTGTTTTAATATGCTTAAGACAGGTCTGAAAATTATATCTAACACCCTTCAACAAGTGCACCTTGTGCTTATGCTGAGGTTAGGCACTTATAATAGTTCTATCTAGAGGCTCAAAAGGGCAGCAGCAATTTGCTAAAAGCAATCAGTAATGGAAGACACAGGTAATGCTGGGAAAACCTTCTGAACTTATAACTCCAACAGTGAGCCTTCTATCAGCTCATAAATATGCTGGGAAAACTGCTACAGCCATCGCTTCCTTCATACAAAATATGCCTAATAGATCATACCTTACAAATTATATGCCAAAAGTGACCGATATTGTAACACCTTCAAGCTGCACTGAATCTAAAAACCATAGCTATACTGCTTATAAAGTTATATGGTATACTGAAGTGTACATTGTTCTGATTACCTATGATGTTGTATCTTATCTAGAAAAAATGCCTTAAAAGACTCTTGTTTCCAAATTAATTAGCAGTTCCAAATAGGCATACCAACTTTCTGCTTGCTTCAACAGTAAATACTAAACTATATCTCTATTATGGGCATACTCAGCTCATAAATAATGCCTTTTTTGCTGGTCCAACTACGGTATAAAAACCTCAACATCAATGATCTGGTATCAGCTGCAAGGGACTAAATTCTAACAGGCTTCTTATCTCAAGTTATACTTCAATGCTGCTAATATAAGGCCTTCAAAACACCAAAATGACCTGTCTTTGTCTGATAAAAACAAGCTGGAACAGTGCCTTGACTGTTGAGGCGGATCTACAAAAGGTGATAAGTTTGAAGGTAGGTATGATCCCTCAACATTTGTATGCATGGAGTACACTGGAATTGACCTTAGGCAATTCTGGAAAGAGTCTATTCTGTTCCTTCCAAAGTGAATCTTTAGATCTGTACTGTTGGACAAAATCTCTCAAATTGTCGTGCATTTGGGGGGTAACAGGTGGAAGAGAGAATAGAATATCTTATTCAACGTAAGAATCTCAGAGATGAGAACGCAATGTGAACTGTGATGAGTGTAATACCTAGTGTAAATTTCCTCTGTACAGATCTCCTTTGCTATGATGAGATAACCTACATCCTATCCTGCTCTAGGCAACCCTGAACTCTGTGCATGGTATCTGGATTTACAGGTTAATGCTTATCAAACCCCAAGAATACACAATGGGGTCTACTCAAAATAAATCTGAAACAAGTGGAAATGATAGGGGTATTCCCAAAGTGTGGAACATCCAATAATGCTAGATTACCTTAATGAAACAATTTCCTAGCCCAGGGTTTTAGAATGACATCTTCAGAGCCATCAGGCAATGTCTTCATGTCTGCATAATGACTGAATTGGTGCTCAGGGAACTGGTAGATGTTTTTAAGATTTCAATCCATGAAACTGAAAATTGGTACTTTACCCAACAATGATTGGTGATTATGAACTTTCTCGTGTACGTCAATGGTTAGCGTATTCACTTCTTTGTGTGCTCTCTGCTTCGGTTGGGACTTCGGTTTGGACATGGATACAATTCTTCTCTGTCTGGATACTTGGTAGTTGCTCTTACACGGGACTGCTCACAGCATACACAATCTCAAAAAAAAACTTCACTTGTTTTCCAAAACCTAGCTTGAAGGGTGTATGCTTAATTAACCTTTTGCATGTAATCTTGTATGCCCTTCTTCGTTCATGGCATGGAGTGGAATCAATTAAAAAATAAAATATAGCATTATTTATTATTGCTAAATTAAATGCAACCCCTTTCCTTGTATCAACGGCTTCTCTAAGTAGAATCGACGCAATACAACCTTGATGGGCGTTGACGTGAAATAATGAGTACACTAGCATAAATCAAACGCAAATGCCATTTGAGAGTGTTTATAAAAGCATGTCTTCCAGGATGGAGCAAGTTCTCAAACAAATATTGTTGGATATCCCTTAAAATGCAAAGCCCTGGACCATGCCTTTAACTTAAAATATCAATGCCATGGATTCAGAGTTTAGATACCGGTTGAAAGATAAAGGAATGGCTAACCTCCACTTGGGATGTGATACTGCTACAAGTATAGAGAAGAATCTGTTAGGATCTGTGAGGATCAAGAAGACGAAAAAGATGGATGAATCAGTTTGTTTTGGGGAAGTATTTTCCTTTGGAAGTTGCAAAGAATAATAAACAACAAGGAATTCAGAATAATCATAAAATAGTTGTTCAAAGAGCTCAGATTAGGACTCAAGCTTCTTTCCCTACATCTAAAAGTCATAATTATTCCACTTTCCCTCATTCCTATAACCTGGGGTATAAGAGGATTTATAAAAACAATTCTCCCAGGAATAATGCATGATCTGCTCAGTCTAATCCTGGTGTCCCACTACCTAATGCCACTAATAATACAGTTATGTGTTCCCCTCAATACGTTATTGCTTATTGCTTAACCTGTGTGCCTCCCCATGCTTATGAAACTTCTGGGATATACCAACAAATAATGGGATGGATAGCGGTACAGGAACAAGCAGTAAATGCCAATAGCAAATACTCCCCTCTTATTCCTGCCCGCTTAATGATGGTAGATGTCCATCCATGCTATGTTGCGTCAAAACCAGCAGCAAGAAGAGCCTTCTGGCTCAAATAAGAACAAAAACAAAGGCCACCATGGGAAGGAGGTTATGATTGGTACAATGAGGAAAACCCACCATAAAAAAAACCCCAGATATTTTCTCTTCATCACAACTAGACAGAAGATGAGAATGTTCGAACCTCACCCCTACATTCTCTTCATGGCCAGAAGCAGTTGTATGCAAATATAGATGACATAATAAATTAATTACTTAGTTGATGTATCATCAAATTACTCCATCTGAAAAATATCACGAATATACTCTTTTTAATGGTGATTTAAGCCCATGAGTATCGTGCCAAGATGTTGGTCGTTGTCCTTTAAGATCAATTTGAAATGCTACAAGATAACTGGAAACCACTAGAAATTCTCTGGTAAGTTTGCAATTGTGGCGACTGGCTATCAACCTCCTGTAAAATACCACCTCTTTATGTAAGTTATTTTATCCGATGGGCTATCGTTGATGACTGGCTGGCCTGCCTATTATTCAAAATGATGATGCCTTGAGGCAATGACCTTCTGTCTATGATCAGTTCTCAATCCATTGAAATAACTCGAATCGGTATGCTCGTCGTAAGTAAACAACATCAATGGCTCAATGTCTAAAGGTAGGAGCATAAGGCTCACGTGGCATTCAAAAGCGCATAGAATCCGTTCACTGCACGCGCCTAGTCCCACCACCACGAGAATTTCCACTAACTCTAGCAATAAGTCTATCCCCTCTCTCAGGCTCGTTCACAAAAGGTTTGCTTGTCATGCTGAGTTAGGTGCAATCTCATTATGGGTGTTCACAGCACATATACTAGACCTGCACACTTGAAGAATTGTTGTAAATAACCCTAGGTCACCAAAAAGCTCCTCAATGAGATGCAATCTCTCGATGAACAAGTGACAAAATTTACACTTGGACATCCATGCAAAATGGGCGTAACATCTAGCTCCAAGGGAATGCATGAGAACCCCAAAATTTATGCATGTACTTGTTAGCTTTGACCAAAAATGAAAGATATAAGCACTACATCACATCAATAAAAAATAAAAAATAAACATGTTTTTTTGGAGTCCGCATGCCTGTGGGTGTCTGCCACAATTGACTCGGGTTGCAACTTGGTGGACTCGGCCAACTCAGACCCCAACTCTGTTTAAATTTAAAGGTTAGATGAGTTTTAAAACAAGTAACAAACTTTAATACATGAACCTATAGAAAACAAACATAACTTCATAACTTTCATCTCTTTCAACTTAACGCTCTGCTGGTCACTGCGTTAAAGTTGATCATTCAGATGTTTCACCAAATGTCATGTACAGTAAACTAAATCTCAAATAAACTACAGAGGATGAATAAGTTAAAGAATCATAACCATTAATTGGATCTGCCTTATACTTGATAGTTTTGAGTTTGTTCTTATCACCAAAGGGACAAGTCAAACTAAATAAACATGTTACGTACCTTGAGAGAGATAGAGTTCAGGTAGAAGTAAACAAACCTCGGATAATGTTAAGAACCTGTGTCAACCCCCCTCTTTATTTCGTTAGTATATTTTGTTGGACATATGGTTTGTAAGTCGTCTTGTTAGTATGTTGTATTATCCCACATTCATGGGGAGTAATAGTTGTTTAGATTAGACTTAGTATAGAAGTGAGTGTTGAGGCCAATGAAGGCATCCAAGAGTTATTTTATATTGAGCTTGCTCGAAGGAGATTGCCCCCTCAAAGTGGCCTGCGATCAATAAAATCTCTTTTGTGCTCCATTATTTCTGTTATATCGTGTATTCTCATTGTTTATTGCAGGAGGTTCCCACAGATAATAAGAATAGCAGTTCAATCACACTGATCCACAGTCCTACTACTAAAGATGACTTACACAGTCAAGCTCACGTGATCAGGAACAAAATCACAGGTGTGAGATCACATTGATGTGTCCATAACCAAGATAGGATAGAAACCGCAATCAAGAGAAAAGAAAACGCATTGGTGCATAGTCACGGTGGAGAGCAATTACGTGAAGCTGGGATAAATCGTGAGTTGGCCCAATCACCCACGAAGCAGGAAAAACGCGCAGGCAGCCTCGATGAAAAGGTTACAGTGAAGCAACCATAGCCAAGATGGATCCTACGAACAGGGCAGCCGATAGCAAAAAGAAACCGACAGACGAGTAGCTGGCAGATGGGAAGGGACCGACAGGAAGGGTCATGCCGGGAGGAGCCGGGAGATAGGAAAGAACCGGCAGGCAAGCAGCAGAGTCACGTGATGCACATCGAAACACGCAGACAAAAGTTCGTGGAGGTAAACCCACAACAAAATAACGCTGAGGTAAAACCAGCGAGACAAACCCGTGAGGTAAACTGCAAAAACAAACGCGTGGAAGCAATAACGCTGAGGAAAACCTGCAAAGACAATCCCTTAAGGTAAACTACAGAGACAAACTTGTGGAGGCAAACCCATGAAGATAAATGACGCTGAGATAAATCTGCAGAGACAGACTTCAAGAGGTAAACCTGTGAAGAGAAAAAAAACAACCCGTGAAGAAAAATAAACACGTGAAGGTAAGTAGCGAAGCTTCCAAAAATCGATAATCACATGAAGTTTAATCCTCATCTATTTATGAAGTTAAGTGGTGTAAAAAAAAGACTTATGTTTAGGATAGTGGTAAGGGTCCACAATAAAACATAAAGTGGTCTAAAAATAAAATCATAAAAGAATCAATCATCATAAAATAAAGTATCTAAAGGTCCTTTAATAAATTCATAATTTAAACTTTAATGAATTTAAACTTTAATGAATTTAAAATAAGGTCAAAAATAAAAGTGGTCCAAACATAAAGTAAATAGTCCAAAGACCATAGATGGGTCAAAAGTCCATTAATAAAACACAAGGTAACCATAATAATAAATGGTCCAATGGTATTTAATAAACCATAAGGTAAATACACTCCGT
This sequence comes from Pseudotsuga menziesii, assembly GCA_001517045.1. Taxonomy (NCBI): domain Eukaryota; kingdom Viridiplantae; phylum Streptophyta; class Pinopsida; order Pinales; family Pinaceae; genus Pseudotsuga; species Pseudotsuga menziesii. The sequence goes on from LPNX011198038.1 coordinate 66,899, forward strand.
AAAGTAGGAGTCGTCATAGTCTACGGTGCACACAAGTGAGAGTGCTAGGACCAAGTAAGAATAGGACCATGAGTCAACAATCACAAGGTCAAGGTGAACCGTAAAGGTGGACAAGCATTCAAATAGGACCAACAAGACCAAAGACTTTTCTCTCTCTCAAGGTACATAGTTTCATATATTTTGTCATCACTGTATAAGGGGAAGATCCAAAAGGATGGTACGATCATTTTGTCCTTAACACTGCTCCTAAGGGTTAGGTGCTAGGCACATCGTCAAGGGGTGGCCAGTCCCTTGAGAAGCAACCTAGCAATAACCAATTAGGAGAAGGGACATTATTATCTTCCATTCTTAATGAATGGCTTTCAGCCCTACGCTGAGTTTCAATCTCACACTAAATCATATTGATCAACCCCTAGACCCTGACCGGGTCCTCCATTCTCTCGCAAAATGGTTCTCAAGTACTAAGCTGAGTTTTAGTCTCACATTAACATCAACTACTTCAGGACCTACTTGGACATCGTGTCCCTGGTTCCAGACCAAAAAATATCTCGACCTCTACCTGCAAGCTCTACTTGGACATCGCGTCCCTGGTCCCAAACCAAAATACCCTAGAAGCATATAGGGGCCCTAGCCACATGCTAGGGGCTTTGCCATGGCATCAACCTACTTGGTCCTAGACCAAGAACCCCCGGAGACTACTAGGGGCCGTAGGGTACCTTCTAGGGTATTACTCTGTCCTAGTCAACTAACTAGGGTACCATTCTCTGAGAATGGATCTCACAGTTGCACTAACTTTAACAAACTTGACCAACTCGGACCCCAACTCGACCGACTCAGTATCAAACCGGCCACACGAGCCGAGTCAGCTCGGTCGTGGGTCAACTCAGCAAACTCGCACTCAGACTCGGACAATTTTTAAAACACTGGGTGATAGCAGCAAATTTCCCAAATTAGATGCTAAGGGTATCATTGGCATAACTGTAGGGACAAAAGTTTGACAAAAAGAGGACTAAGCTAAATGAAGAATGCTAAAAACTTGGAAGGGGAGTACTTGAAACCAATGTATGGCAAGTTTTATACAAAACAGAGCACAGTTTAGGGAAGTAAGGAGCATTAATTGAGCTTACAAATAGATGTTGGAACTTTAGCCCTCTGTAAAGGAAGATTGTACATCCAGAAATGAATGTATCAGCAATCGAATGCACACTAGAAATCTTGAGAAATATATACAATTTTGGGGTAATAACAACAAATTTCTCACATACAAGTGTGCCCTCGCGCATGATTTAAAGCAATGGTTTCTTTATTCACATGAGAAATTCATTAAAACAACAACAATATAGAATTGATGTGGCTATAAAACAACAAAAAACAATAAATCATCTCAGCATATGTTTTCTAGAAGGCTGCATTCTATTTACAAGCATTAGAACATTGTTTGGAGCTTGAAACATCATGCCCTATGTCTAAGAAGAACCAACCTATGAATTTGTTCAAGTAATTAATATTTCCAGTGTGTGAGAAGACAATGGGTGGTGCTCACTTGAAGAAGTAAGCAAGGTGCTCTCTTGGTCCTTTTTAAAGAGTTAAACAAACTGAAGGAAATAGTTTCACCTACATATATACTAAAGGAGAACTGAATAACAGACAATTTGTTTTCGTTAGGGGACGCACTCTTTATGCATAGAAGGAAAGAGTAATTTAAGGGCGCACATGCATAAAAGGTGGTGTCAATTTGAAAGAGGGCGAGTTTGCTCATGCATGTTAGGTTGTTTACTTCATTTAGAAGGGCGCACTCAATATAACCAGTCCATGCATGATCTCAACAATTAAGCAAAGAGTTAACGCATCCTAGTCTACAAGTCGCATGCCTACGAACTAAAGGTTGACTAAGGGTGCACTCAACATGCATCTTTGTCACAAGAGGAAGGGTGCAATACATTTAATCTTCAGTAAGAGGTGCACAAGTTGTGCATGCATACCCCTCATCACATGCATGACTAGCCAGTTAGGAGGGAAAGCATTAGGGTTTCAAGGTTATATATTCAAGTTTGCGCAGAGATAAGGGGGTTAGACATTCTTTTGGACAGCATTATAAAGGAAATAATTTGACCTACGTATAGACTAAAGGAGAATTGAAAGACAGAAAATTTGTTTTAGTTAGGGGACACACTCTTTTGCATAGAAGGAAATAGTAGTTTTAGGGCGCACATGCATAAAAGGTAGTGTCAATTTAAAAGAGGGCGAGTTTGCTCATGCATGTTAGGTTGTCTACTTCATTTAGAAGGGCGCACTCAATATAACCAATCCATGCATGATCTCAGCAGTTAAGCAAAGAGTTAACACATCCTAGTCTACAAGTCTCATGCCTACAAACTAAAGGTTGACTGAGGGCACACTCAACATGCATCTTTGTCACAAGAGGAAGGGTGCACTACATCTAATCTTCAGTAAGAGGTGCACAAGTTGTGCATGCATACCCCTCATCACATGCATGACTAGCCAGTTAGGAGGGAAAGCATTAGGGTTTCAGGGTTATATATTCAAGTTTGAGCAGAGATAAGGGGGTTAGACATTCTTTTGGAGAGCATTACAAACCACAGCAGAGCCCTCTTCTTTCACCATTCTCTGACAACCACCTGCATTTACTAGCGAGGAGATTATTGGCGGTGTGTTGCACGTCAACCATCATAGTGTAAACAGTCTTTTGGTAACATGTACTAAGATTCAATTATTCTTTGTTTTAGCTGTTTGTTTCGCGGCTGCTAAAGATTTAATCTATGGTAAATGTTGAGTGTTTCCTTACTTGTGTATTGATTTTACTTCAATCATTCATACATGCATTTGTCCAATCTTCCATTTGTTTTGTTCAGTTAAGAGTCCTTTAAAATATTGTCTCAACCTTTCTAAACTCAGTATTCACGATCTACCCTCCCTTCTAAACTATTTAGGACAGTCAAAAGTGAGAAACTCGTATATTGTTTTTCATTAGTATTTTTATCAGATTTAGTACATCAGATTGCAGAGTGCAACATTAGGGGCAACCCCCTTGGATTAGAAAAGCACCAATCCACAAAGGAGAGGTACCAAGCTGTGGCAAGGTTGGGGGGCTATACTTATTAGGCAAGTCTAGGTCTATGGGTGCAGATATGCATGATAACAAGTCCCCAATTTCTCCTACAAATTATGTAAATTGTGAAGGGGGTCTTTTTTTTAGACCAACATATCTAGTTAAATCTGTGGATTAATAACATAGCTTCTCCTATAGGAAACTTTGGAAAAGGGAGTTATGCCAAAGCCCTGCTTTGGAGAGATTTAAAAGGAAATTTGATCCAAGGAAAGAAACAAATAAATGGAGTTTAATAAGGAGAATAGGGGTATTGAGATTCATCACCTACATCATCTAGGGAGAACCCTAAAGCCCAAGATAAATCCAAATATCCCTTAAGATCCAGCAATTCTAGACTCCACGTCTTGATAGCCCAAACCAAAGCAAAGGAGGAGATTCAACAAGGAAAGCAAAATCCATTCCATGGGACAAAGATATTAAACAGCTTTACGTTTTTCTTTATCTACATTAAGCAATGCATACCTTCTTCTAAGCCTTCGCCTGCACCCACTGTGCCGGTGGAGTCTGCATCAACTGGGCTGTTTTGGCTTGCCTCCATTTTCCCACCCTAACAAAAACAAAACCAAATGATCATATGAAAAATCTCTAAAATGCTAACAACAATATCATGGAAAACATTAAATAAAGACTGATACATTATAAAAATTATTAAATAGAGAACAGTTGTATTTGAAATGAAAATGACTAGACGAGTTTCTCTCTACCCATCTCACACAAATATATTCAACAGGTCATCCACCTTTATTTACTTGCATTGCCTCAAATTTTCAAAAACACACGTTATGTAATTACGCATCAGAAATTGAATTAAATTAAACCATACGGTACGTTACCTTAGCTTGTGCACGCTGCATCGGTGGAATCGGCATCAGCCCGCTGTTTAGGACTTCCTTAATTTCCTCTAAGATCTTTAAAAATCAAAATCAAAATACTTATAAGATATCTTTAAAAAAAGATGATAAAAAATTCATAAGTAATACTAAACTTACACTGTAATATATTTAGAAAGTATATGAAAGAGATAGCCCAAATCTTAAACCCTAAATCGATATAATATATTTAAAAAAATACTAATGAGATAACCCAAATCTTAAACCCTAAATAGGTAAATACCAAGAGATGGAGATAATTGGATAGAACGATTACCTGAATTTTGTAAAAAAATGGATTCACAATCTGCCCTCCCACAAAGATACAAAGATCTTTAACAGCTCCTCCAACTTCATTCACCTGCATTGTCTCTAAATTGAATATATATATATCAGAAACGGAGTTACAATTAAACCATACACATCTGCGCCGAGTGCACCTGCGAAATATATATAATAATTATTAGCAGAAACAGAGTTAAAATTAAACCATACACACCTGCGCCGAGTGCACCTGCGAAATTTGCTTGAGCTTGGCTGTTTGGGCTTTTCCTAATTTCTCACTCGTTAAGACAGAAAAAAATAAACAATGAAGAAATGTAAAATGAAAACACACAGAGAAAAACCCATATCAGCATGGCCATGCTCAAAATAAGAGAAAAAATAACAATCAAACCTGAACACCAAACACCAAAATAACAGAAAAATAACAATCAAATCTGAACACCAAACAAAAAACCGAACATCGAGGAAGACATAATCAAATCTGCTCTGCGTCGTCGGGAAACCATCACAGCTCCTCTTTCCAGCGCCATCCGTCCATACATCTGACCAACCGCGGGTCTAGCAATTAATGAACGTAGAAGAGTTCGGGTACGTAGAAGAAATTGATTTAAATTAAACAACACGTACGATTATCTTCGCTTGTGCAAACTGCATCTGTGAAATCTGTATCAGCTGGCTGTTTAGGACTACCTTAATTTTTTACAAGATATTTCTAACCAAATACTTATAAGATATCTTTTAAAAACAACAAAAATTGTATAAGTAATACTTAACCTACACTGTAATATATTTAAAAATTATATTAAAGAGATAACCCAAATCGTAAACCCTAAATAGGTAAATAGCTAAAGATAATTGGATTTGTCATGAGAATGATTACCAGAATTTTGTATAAAAGATGATTCACGGTTTGCCCTCGCACTCGCACAAAGATCTTTAACAGCTCCCCCGACTTCATTCACCTGCATTGCCTCTAAATTGAATATATATATGAGCAACAGAGTTAAAATTCAAACATACACAACTGCGAAATATATGTATATATATAATTATTAGCAGAAACAGAGTTGAAATTTGGCGATACACACCTGCGCCGAGTGCACCTGCGAAATCTGCTTCAGCTTGGCTGTTTGAGCGTTCCTAATTTCCCACCCATTAAGACGAAAAAATAAAAAACAATGAAGAAATGTAAAATGCAAACACAGAAAAACCCAAATCAGCATGGCCATGCTCAAAATAAGAGAAAAATAATAATCAAATCTGAACACCAAACACCAAATAAAGGGAAAAATAACAATCAAACCTGAACACCAAATAAAGGGAAAAATAACAATCAAACCTGAACACCAAAATAAGTGAAAAAAAGCAAACAAACTAAAAAAATAACACCAAACAGAAACCCGAGGGAGACATAATCAAATCTGCTCTGCGTCCTCGGGAAAACCATCACAGCTCCTCCTTCCGGCGCCATCCGTCCAGCCATCCGTCCATACACCAGACCAACCACGCGTCCAGCAATGCGTCCATACATCCGACCAACCGCGCGTCTAGCAATTAATGAACGTAGAAGAGTTCGAGTACCTTTCTTTGTTTTTGTTGTTGTTTTTATGTTTCTTGATTTTATGGCTTTTTTCAATAGAGCCGTTACCTATGTTTGATAGGTTATCTTGCCATCATAATTTCAAAAACGATAAAGAGATTTAAAGTTTGAAGGACAATACGAGGCATTAGTAACACAGATTTCGGTAGAATTAAATCATTGTTCAACTTAAATTATAGCTCGCTCATGATTTTTTTTTGTAGGTGTGGATATTTGGTTAGAGAAGGGGTTTATAAATAAATTTAAATTAATGAGTTGATTCAGAATGTGTATAAAATAGCTACATGAGAAATTAAATGGTTTAGGAGGTTGTTATAATCTGTAAATATTTAATCGCATTTGAAATTATATTAATGTTTTAAAGTAAGTATATATATGGTAAGTGTATGTAGAGTTTAAGACTTGTTCAAACACTTGTATATATGTGTAAAAATGAATTATACAAAATAATTTAAGTGAAATTAATCAAAATGTATATGTGTAAAGATGAATTATACAAAATAATTTAAGTGAAATTAATCAAGATGTTCATTCATTGAAATAAAAAATATATTTAAATTATTAAGTTTAACTTGTGCTTGGTGTCAAAAAGAGTTAAACATTGTGAGGAGCATATTAAAAATCTAAAACCTTACAACCATTTGAGTGTAATATCCATGCCCATATGCACCTAAGCAGTGACTTAAATAAGAATATACATTTTAAGATATCACTTTAACACGACAACATGGAGCGTAAACATGGAGCTCTGAATGAGAAGCATGTATTAGTTTATGTGTCTTACCTCATCCCTCATCCCTCTGTGGGTGCAAGGATAGTAGTTGGAAAATAAAATATTTTTAAAGGATGTGCTAGTGCTTGCTTCCATTGTCATTGATGTGTGCATATTTAGTTGAAAATAAACTAGGGTTTATAATAATCTCTTACTCTAAGCGTGTAAGTTGTCAATGCTTGGTTGCAATTGCATGAGGGAAAGATAAATCTACATATGACTCAGTTAATAAGTAATATAGAGAGGTCAATGCTCCAACTATTCAAACTCAAAAGGGGTATAGGTACTTGTATGCAATTCAAATGGCAAAGCGTGAACACATAGAAGAGAAATTTGCAATTCTAGGATGGAAAAATCGATCCTTATATCACTAAGTTTCTAAGTAATAGAGAGATGTCAAAATTCCAACTATTCAAAACCAAGTGAAGTGGTGTAGTTACTTCTTGGCATTTCAAAGGAAAAAACATCAACTTGCAAAAAGAGCATTCATAAAGGAATGCTACATTGTTGCTTGAGCATCTTTTGACAATGGTGCTTCAATTGTTGCTTTTGTGTCATTTGGTTGAACTGGTTGGCATCAATGTTTTTGGGCATTTGGCGAGTTTTATGCAAATAGGTCCCCAATTTGAATTCACATAAGTTAGGTGCATTATTCTATGTTGTTGATTTTAGTAGAGATGCCATCCATAAATGTTAGGAAGTGTTTCTCTAAGTCTCAAGAAATTATTTCTTTTAATGTATGTATGTATATACACCTTATTGTAGACAAGTTTGAAACTCAGATATCCAAAATAAAAACAGGTTAGAAATACTCGTTATGTCTTCCATTACAAGTATCCTACAAACAAATAGTTTATAAGCAAATTAATAAAATGGAAGAATTAATATAATTTCTTAAAAGTAATATAAATAAATAATAATAAAATAATGTGTTAAGTTCATTTTTTATTATGCCTTGTCACTTTCATTCGATGGGAGTTAAACAACCCAAGCTCTAATGAGAGGATATGCTTATTAAAATGGGAAGCAATGTTATAGTTTATGAAATTGAGAAATTAATAAAAATTTATTTAACTTAATCTTTGATTGTGATGGATTTATGTCATCTATTCAAATTATGTTTTTAATTGAGTCAATCAATATGCAACAAATTAATTGAGATGATTCAACAATAAATTGGTTGTTTATATTTAATTTAAACTTGTGAATAAATGCAAGGTATTAATAGTAAAAATTGAAGGCACTGTAAATTCATATATCACATTTTCATTTAATAACTACAACAAATATTTATAATTGTTATTAATTTAAATTTGTGGGTGGATGTAAGTTAAAGAAGGTTTTGAGTGGTATTGTAAATTTGTATATTCACGTTTTCATTTAATAACCACAAATAGTGTGTATGACTTTTATAAAATGTGCTTATATTTCCTTTGAATATGATTGATAATGTTGAAACATAATTGTGCATGCAAATTAGCTACTAGATTGATGATTGTGATAGTCACTTATCACATTAACATGGACATAAAAACGACATGGGTGATTGTGTGGTCCTTCTACAAAACCCACATGCGATATAGTGTATACAATTCAAATCATGCACATGTTTTCTTGTGACAAAACAAATAGTGATTGCGTTTTTTCTTCATTTTGTTGAGTTGTCAATAAATAAAGATCATGATTTGCTATTATGCTTGCCAGCTAAGCAAGCATTAGGCAAATTGAGACTTATGATGATGAGAACCCATGTATGTAGCTATTGAAATCGAGTAGATTCAACATTGTAGTCCAATTAGGTTTGCATTTGTGTCCTTTTGTAAAATTTAGTAATTCTTGAAAGTATAATTCAATGAGATTATTTGTTGATTTAAATTACATTTATATCAAAACCCTATTAAGTCCAAAATTAAAAATTTGAACATGGATTGACATGGATGAATGAATAACAACACCAACGTCCTCCAAAGCTTAAAAATCAACATAGTCTACCTCCATTTATAGAAATGAATATTCACAGTAGGATAAAGAAATTGAGTACCTAGTACACAATTAAATAATGCATAAATTTAAGCATTGTTAACTAATACCATGGAAGCTCACGGGGGTTAGAGTAATTGGTAATGAGTAATTGAGATGAGAAGTTGTAAATGGAAGGTCACAAGTTCAATTCCCCCGTGGGTACTTACTTATAAAAATATATATAATACCATGGAGACCATGATTCGATCAATCAGTTGAACATAATACCAATGTATGATTTGTCTAGAGAGAGAGTGATCATATGCAATAATCCTAATATATTTTTCATGAACGTATCAAATAGCTCTATATATCCAAATCTAATATATTTTTGGAGTCTAGGAACCATATAATTGGTTAAAATTTGCTAGAGGATAAATGCCACATTTCATTTATTAATGCAGCATTGAATTTGTACCAATTGAAAGGACATATGCTACATGTTATTTTACCACACCCCCACAACAACGAGGAGATTATGTTGTGCTTCCTTGGGAAGTTTTATATAAAGTTAGCAAAATTGCAACAATTTATGGAATATTTTGATATCCTAGAGTTTTGACTACTACTTTTGGCCCAAAAGTGAAACCAATAACAATGTTGTTTGGATATTTTTTTCACACACTTGCAAGAGACAACAAATGACATTTTTCATTTGGCGACTTGAAGAAAAATTTACATTTTATATGCTTAAATGTCAAAAAATAATCATGCTTTTCACACCAATTCTTGGAGAACCATTTCAATGGTGGACTTGAGATTTCAACATTTAGGACACTAAATTCTCTAAATTAAAAAATTAACACCTCAATTCAATTATTTCATACTTGATAGGCTTCTAATTTAGGGTATAATTTTTAGTCAATGGTTAAAGTCTTGAAGATTCACTTTTAATATTTAATGGTTAATACAGATCTTTTTATTTCCATTGTTTGGGGTTGTAGAATGGTAAAACAACTAAGAACTATATGGCCTACAATACAAAGATGGAGAATTGAATTCAACAACACGTTGTACAAATTTCACAGCATGGTTCAACAACAAAAAGTATCTATGTATAGCTCCATAAATATGCGGGTAAAAACATCACAACATAGTTGCAACAATGGTTTAGTTACTTAATCACTACAATACAACCCATTTACACTAACATTTATAGGTTTATGGGTAGAAACATTGTGAGATAGTTGCACTAGAAACTCAATACCACAATCATTGCACTATGACCTAGTTGCACTAGCATTCAACCATGTAATTATACACACCACACGATATGCATTTTTAACAATGAGCTATAATTGGGAATTGCAACAATCACGTACAATAAGATGAAATCATTAAGCAAGTTGGTGTTGTCCAATAAAAAAAATATCCTGTTATTATGTGTATCTTCCTCTTTCTCCCTCTACATTTTTATAATTCTAGACAAGTTAATAGCTGGGAATGCAAAGTGATTTAACTGTGTTCATCTCAATATTGTATATTAGTTTACTTATTTTCATTTTGATATATATATTACAATTGATTTTCAAATGAAACTTTTAACTGTGTTCATATCGATATTGTATATTAGTTTACTTATTTTCATTTTGATATATATATATATATATATATATATATATATATATATATATATTACAATTGATTTTCAAATGGAACTTAAGTTTTATTATTGTCAAAACATTGTGCCATTATGCGTTTATGATTTGTATTTGAATGAGTTCAATTGTCAATGTGAAATGAAGGTACTATAATTTGATTTTTTGATCTTTCTATCTAGGTTTGTTTTCATGCATATTCTTAATAATCCCTCTCCTATGCCAAATTAATATCAAATCATCAACTTGCATTTGGCTTGTTTTAGTTTCTTATGGTCGTAGATACGAGGAACCATTGCTTCCTTGGGATACAATTTAGTTTTTATATCTTCGTTAAGATTTGAATTCTTAATTACACTGGTTACCAAACTACAGATCTTCTTGCTTAGATCCCGATCTAATTTTCTGTAGTTGTCGCATGCTAAGTGTTCATGCATTTTATTATCATGGTCCTCGGAGTCCATTAGTCCATTATCATAGTCTACAACCTCCCGAAAATCCATAAAGATGCTATTCCTCTTCGTCCAATTGTTAACACAATTGGGTCCCCCACCTATAAATTAGCAAGATTCTTAACTAATTTACTGAAACCTCTCGTGGGGAAAACCAACGCTTTCGGTAAAGATTCGGCAAGTTGGATCAATGAGATTGGTAATGAAAAGCTTCACTTTGATGATATCTTAGTAAGCTTCGACGTGGTCTCATTATACACGAAGATTCTGGTTAGTGATGCCATTGAAACAATAAGAATTCTTACCGATGAAGATACCGCAAAGCTGGTGGAAGTATGCTTAAGATCTACATTTTTCACCTTCCAAAAGGTCTTCTATGAACAAGTGGAAGGAGTCGCTATGGGATCACCACTCTCTCCTATCATTGCTAATCTTTATATGGAGAGTTTAGAGAAGGTTTCTATAGACTCGTTCCCCCTTAAATCGAAGGGATGGAAACACTATGTAGACGATACAGATGTGGTTTAGCTTCATGGAAAAGAGGAACTAGATAGATTCCTTGGGCATATTAATAACCAAAACAACAACATTAGGTTTACCATGGAAATTGAAAATAACAGGAGTCTTCCCTTTCTTGATGTGTTAATATCCAAGAATGACGATGGGTCAATATCACACCAGGTCTATAGGAAGAAGACCCACATTGATAGATATCTTCTCGCTAAGTCTCATCACTACCCTCCTCAAAAAACCGGTATCATTAATACCATGGTAGTTAGGGCCATTAGGATCTCAGACAAAGCTAATTTAAAACAAGAAATCCACCATTTAGCTGATGTGTTTCTAAGGAAGGGCTACAATAAGAATCAATACAAGAAAATCGCCACCAAGGCCATGAGGAAAAATAAAAGAATTGAAAAAAGGGAAGACAATTTTGAAGGAATGAAAAATTTTCCTCCCTTACATTAAGGGTACCACAGACAAGCTGGCCAAAACACCAAAAAGAAAGAATTTCAGAGTCATCTTCACTCCACCCAACACAATAAAAAAAATGGTCGATTCACTCAAAGACCCTATCGATCCAGGAGCATACAAAGGTGTGTCCTCAATCCCATGTTCTTGTGGGATAGAATACATTGGTGAAACTTGACGATCCATGAGAACGAGATTCAAGGAACACGGTGGTGATATAAGACACAAAAGGCATAAGAAATCAGCACTGGTCGAACATTCTCACATTACCAAACACCAGATCTACCTGGAAAAAACCAGAGTCACCACTAAAGAGGAGAGCCTAACTAAACGAAAAGTCAGAGAGAAAATAGAAATTAGCATTGCCCTAGACTGCCTTAATAGAGACGGTGGCACTAAACTCAATGACACTTGGAAACCCCTTGTTCATGACCTTAGGATCAACAACAACAATCAAACTAACTAACAATTTTTTAAAAATCAAACAAACTAAATTTTTGTATAAAAAACAATTGTATTTGAATAAGAAGAAATGATTTTATTTAAATAACTTTTAAAATTAATTTTTTAAAAAAATAAGTAAAAACCTCTAAAACTATTAAACCTAGGTTCTAAAACTAATATGTTATGATATTAACAAGAGCCACATGGTGGCAATGTCCCCGATGTTGCCACTAAGGCTAGTTGGTAGTTAATAGTTGTTGTTTTCAGTTTTAGGTGCGAAGCTCTTGAACTAATAACATTATTGCAAGAAATATTAACAATGATTCTTTATGAAAATATACCATTTATTTGCAAACAACCATTACAATGTAACTAATTAGTTTCTATTATGTAATTGCATTTGGTTTACGGGCACTTAACTTTGTATAAATAGCTAAAAACAACTATTAGCTACTCATTATACATTATGAACTATTGATTGTTGAAAGAAGACATGCTTTTGCAAAGATAATAGAACTATTTGACACAAAACCAAGAATCTAGACTATGGTATTAATGGCTTAATCAAATGTTGTTCCACCTATAACTTTCCACATTTGAAGTCATGGCACATTGAAAGAACTATTCAAGATAAAAATCCAGAAGGAAAGGTAGGGGCAAAGCTCAAGGCACCTGAAATTTATTTGTTCTACGTTCTTTTCATTCATGGTATTTTTTCCCTTGATCTGACATGCATTGGGATTTTGGCAAGAATACCCTACTAGTATTAACAAAAGTATGGTTCATTTTATAGTAAGCTTATATCTCTAATTAATTGAAATACCGCATTTCTTTTTAGTTGTGTGAGAGCAATAGTTTAGTGCATGGTCCTTACATTTATGCCTTTTTTAATGGATTTTCTTTGATATCAAAACCTGCATGCTTATATGTATATATGGCTCTATGTCTATACAAATAAAAACCCATACATGATCTAGTGTGATGGAATATTATAGTTATTTTTATGTGTGAGAGAAATAGTTTGGTGGATAGCCCTTCTAGTTATTGTGTTATGCTTATATGTTTTGTTTGGAATCAGAGCCTAAAAACGCATGGATTTATGTTTATAAAAATAAATAAAATTCAATATTTCTAATTTGAAGAAATAATATAGTATTTTTAATTTGTATAAGAGTAGTAATTTAATGGATGGGCCTTATAGTTATTTCCATTTGCTTACTTGAAGGAAAATATTTGAGGCTCTCATAGGAAACCCATGCTAATGTATCTTTGTTTTTTTTTTAACAAGAGCGGTTATATTATAGAGGGGAGCTCAGTAAAGAAAATGCTGAACAGAGGAACACATTACAGCAATCAACCAAAATCTCAACCAGTGCCAGGCATACAGCCAAGAGCAAACTAAGGAGGGATGTCAATGGTTACAATCGAATTAACAGATAGCTCATTAAGACCAATAGCTATGGATTTATTGGCCGCCGAGTCCGCCAAAACATTAAGATTTCTAAGAACATGGAAAAATTTAATCTTCCTGAACGTATTGGCCTTGGATCTGATTCTCTTAATCAGTCTTACAATGCGCTCATTCTTGCTCCTACTTCCCCCATTCAGCTCCTGAATAATTATTCTGGAATCTCCAAAAACCATAACTTCTTCCGCGCCAATTACCTTAAGCTGAATAAGGCCCTGCCAAAGCCCATAAGCCTCCGCCATATTATTGGAATCATAACCAATATTCCAGGAGTATTCTGATTTCTTATTTCCTCCAGGATCAAAAATAACGCCACCACCTCCTGCACTTCCCGGATTCCCTTTGGAGACTCCGTCGAAAAAAAGTTTAAAGATTTTCCTCTCTTTTAACCAGTTCTCAAATTGTGAAGTGTCTTGCCTGATCTCCCAATTCTCCAGCCTATTAGCCGCCATATGACTTGCAGTCTTGATGTCAAAACGGTGCATCATATTTTTTTCAATGACCGTCAAATTTCCTTTATTATTTGGGATTTTTGAAATCCTAACAATCTCTTTAAAAAGAGCATTTATTTTAATAACTGTCTTCCACGCTGGCTGGTGTTTGTCTTTGAAGATTCTGTGATTCCTTTCGATCCAGATACCCCAGCAGATGACTTTGGGTAGTTTCATCCAGCAGGCCTTCAATCCTTTTTTTTTGGCCAATTCTCCTTGATAAGAATTACTCTAGCTAAGGAAACATTCCTGGATATTAACCGGTAACTTCATTGCAACGCCCCAGCTCTTTAACACTTCTTTCCAGACTGATATAGCATACGGACAGTTTAGAAACNAAAGCCCCAGCTCTTTAACACTTCTTTCCAGACTGATATAGCATACGGACAGTTTAGAAACAAGTGACTGATATTCTCAGAGTCATTTGCACAAAGAGGGCAACGGAACGGCCCAGCAAATCCTTTTTTAACCAAATTCTCCCCCGTGAGTATTTTCTCATGCAAAAGAGTCCAAATAAATAAATCGATCTTAGGTAATGAGCTGCAGTTCCATAAAATATTCCATTTCTTTGGATTAGCTGGGACGTTATAGCTTGCTGCAAATCGCTGGTAACCGGCAAGAGCAGTATAAGTGCCAGAGTCCTAGCCACGCCTATCCTTCTTGAATTTTGCCAATGGAGCGAGTCCTGCCAGGTGAATGAGCAGTCTGTTCTTGTCTTCCTCCAGCTCTTCAGGACACGCTGGAACTGCNAGTATAAGTTCCAGAGTCCCAGCCATGCCTATCCTTCTTGAATTTTGCCAATGGAGCGAGTCCTGCCAGGTGAATGAGCAGTCTGTTCTTGTCTTCCTCCAGCTCTTCAGGACACGCTGGAACTGCCCAGCCATCCCAGCGATTCGGTGCAGCACTCTCCCAAGTGGAGATATCCCACAGAGATAGCAGGCCCAGCGATTCCATCCAGGCTTGAAGTCGTGGTAGCTGAGGTGGATATTTGGAGAGAATTACATCGTTCCAGATACTGATCGATTGCCCATTGCCCGGGATCCAGCAGAGCGCCTCCCTGAATTGAGGCAACGCCTTCATGCATAATTTGTAAATTGCTGATCCATTATTAACAGGACTGACTTCAT